>CAUYSK010073824.1:0-25737 GCA_963575035.1 Avahi laniger | reverse complement strand
CAGTTCTAAGTGGGAATGCATTCAATTTTTCCCCAATCAGTATCATGGCAGCTGTAGGTTTGCCATATGTGGCTTTTGTAATATTTAGGTATATTCCGTATATGCCTATTTTTATATGACTTCTTATCATAAAAGGGTACTAAATTTTGTCAAATGCTTTTTCTGCATCTATTGAGAGGATAACATGGTCTTTGTTTTCCCTTCTATTTATATGGTGAATTACATTTATAGATTGGGATTTTTATCCATCAATTCTCATTCTTCTCAGCCCTCTTCCTGCTTTTCCCTGCTACCATTTCCTATACTTTCATTCTCTTCCTCTTTTCTAGTCTCTTCTTCTAGTTTAAAAACATGCTCAAGACTGTCTTGCCACACCCACACAGAATGAAAAACAAAACAAAACTCTTTATCTGCTTCCCCCTCCTATCTGCTTCCAGTTCATCTCTTGTTCTTAGTAAACTTCTTTAAAAAGTACATCGACTCACCATTTCTACTTACTCATGTTTCATTAAGTCCTTGACCCATTGTAATCTAGCTTTTACCCTCTAGCACTTCATTGATATGCCTTTTGCTGAAGCCATTGATTTTCTGGTTGGCAAATCCAGTAGATGCTTTCAGCTCTGTTTCAGTGGACTCCTTTTGCTGCCTTTGACCCTGGTGTCTTTTTATTCCTTCTTGGTATTCTCTAGTCTCTTGGTTTCTGGGCCACTGGATTTTTCTGGTTTTCTCATTTTTCTGACCATCCTTTCCTATCTTCTTTGTAGGCCGTTTTTCTACCATCTGTCCCTCAAAAGTTGGTGTTCCCTTGGTTTCCAGCTTTGGCCCTTTGATTTATCTCTCTGGGTGATCTCAGCTACACCCATAACTTGAACTTACCACCAAGCCATTAACTTTTGACAGTTGGTCTTCAGCCCAAACCTGTGGCTTATATTTATGCTCTGTTGGCCATATTCATCTGAGTGTCACATAGTTACCTCAAACTAAACATGTCCAAAGCTGAATTTTTCTTCCTGATAACTTGGTTCTATCTTTTATACTCTGTATCTCCTCTATCTTGATCACCATCTACCCAGTCACCCAAACCAGACCCTCGGGAGTTCATCTAGACTCTTTTCTCTCCCTAACAATCAATTATTCAATCATACTGATTTTTTTTACCTTCCATCCCTAACTTTAAGCCTGGCTACCCATGTCTTAGACTTACATATTTTTATTATGGCCATGTAAGAGGATGACCTCATTAAATCTTGCTTATTTTATCTCCCGGATTTTTCTTAAATTGGCATTCTCATCATATTCTCTCCTACCACTACCCAGGTTTGAGATCTCATCTATTGCCTGGTTTGCCATGGTAGAATCCTAACTGCTCTCCCTATCTTCAGTCTCATTCCTTCAAATTCGCCTTCCATAAAACTACCAGAATGATTTATTTAAAATTCAATTTTAGGAATACAGTTCTGAGTAAGATGGTAAGCATCTGCCACCCTTTGTCTCCCACTGAACACAATCGTAAAACCTGGACAGAATGTATGGCACAGAGAATTCTGAAAAGTAAATCGCAGCAAGCAGATTGGAGAAGAACACCAGAATTTGAAGAAGCAACAAACTGATGTTGAGTTTCCCCACATTTTTTTCTTCTGGGATTCCCCAGGCTGAACTTAATTCAGTTAGAAACCTGAAAGAGCACTGTGGCACAGATGGAGAACTCAAGGAGAAGCTTTGGAGTTCTATTATAGCTTGAGAAATGAGGGAGGGAATTCCTAAAGCTCAGAAAGATGAAGGAAATCCCTATTTTTTTCTTTCTCTTTTCTCTCATACCCCAACTCCCAGGCATTCAGTGGCAGCAACAATGATAGCAATGGGAGCCTTCAGGAACTAATACTCTTGGAGGGGAGGATCCATAATCTCTATTTGATGGAGCTGTGGCCCTAAGAGAGCAGAGCCACACACTATTGTTTTTTTATTTCTCTGTCCTCCCAGTGCTTATCTGCAGATGTGGCACAATTGCAGATGTGAACAATTTCCGACTAGAGGACTGAAAGGGAAGCACCAGGAACTGAGCAATACTGGGGAAAATGTGGAGAGGTAGAAGCTCAGGAGAGTGACCCCATAAAGTGTGCTCCTAGATGTGCTCCTGGATGCATACCATCAACCTGTACATGTGTTGAATGTGTATACATGTTGATCAGATCCTAATTAGCATAACAGTTTGAGAACTGAGGTAACAGACATCCATCTACGTTCCAGACTCACCACTTAGTGGCACACACACACACACATACACCCTCTCCCCAGACAGATCTGAATAGCACTGCAAAGGCTTTGAAAACTGAACTGACTTTGGACCCTCAGCCCACAGAAGACAGATGAAAACTTTTGGTCTGAACCTAATCAGATTGACTGCTAAAGCAAAAATGTCAACATTTTCCACAGAACTTAAAAAAGACCTACAATCTTTGAATGTCATATTGAAAATGTCCAGGATATACTCCAGAATTACCAGGCATATGAAGAACCACAGACATCTCAACTCACATGGCAAAAGACAATTGACAGACATCAATGACAAGAGGATACAGATGTTGGAATTATCTGACAAAGACTTTAAGTCAGCTACTATAAAAAACTCAAATGAACAATTGCAAACGCTCTTGGAACAAATGATAAAATACAAAGTCTCATCAGATAAATAAAAGATATAAAGAAGAACCAAATGGAAATTTTAGAATTAGAGAATATGATAACTGAATTTTTTAAAAAAACTGAATGGACTCAATAGCAGAAGAGAGATGATGGGTCAGTAAAGAGAGGAGAGAGGAAAAGGGTTAGTAAACTAGATAAATAGAAATTATGCAATGTGAATGACAGAAAAAATATTGAACAAAAAAGAATAGTTTCTCAGGGACTTGTGGGACAATAACAAAAGATCTATCAATCATGCTATTGGAGTTCTAGAAGGAGAGGAGAAAGCAATGCTGAAAAAAGTCTTTGAAGAAATAATGACTGAAAGGTTCCCAAATTTGATGAAAGATGCCAACCTATAGATTTGAGAAAATGAGTGAACCTTAAGCAGGATAAACTAAAAGAAACCCACAAAATAGATAAATCACAGTCAAACTTCTGAAAAATAAAGACCAAAAAATAGAAATGATGCATTATGTATTGTATGGAGGAACAATTATCTGAATGACTACAGATTTATCATCAGAAACCATGTAGACTAGAAGGAAGCAACACAGATTTTTCAAATGTTGAAAAAAAAGAGTTATCAACCCAGAATTCAATATCCAGCAAAAAATATCTTTCAGTAATGAAGGTAAAACTTGAAACACAGTTTCATATGAAAAAAACTAAGAAAATTCATAGCAAGCAGACCTGCTCTAAAAGAATTGCTGAAGGAATTTGTTCCTATAGAAATGATACCAGAAGGAAAATTTGAACATCAGGAATGAAGAAAGAGCAATGGAAATGGTAAATATCTGGGCAAATATAATTGACTACTATTCTCTTGGGTTTTGGAAAACATGTTTGATTAAAAGCAAAAATTACATTTTCTAATGGGATTTTCAATATATGTAGATGTAATACATAAGGCAATGGTAACATAAAGGGCCCAATCTGCTGGCAAGGTTTTTACATTGCAATTGAAGTGTCAAAATATTGATTCTAAGTAGACTGTGAAAAGTATATATTTTAATCCCTAGAGAAACTACTAAAAAAATTATATAGGGAGATGTCAAAGCCACAATAGATAGATTAAAATAGGATAGTAAAAAAATCATCTGAAAGAAGACAGGAAAAGGAGAACAGAGAAATAAAAAAAGGGGGGGGGGGGCCAAACAGAAAATAAGTAATAAAGTGGCAAACCTAAATCCAGTCTCATCAATAATTACATTAACATGCCAGTGAAAGATATTATCAGAATGGATTTAAAAAGCATGACTCAACCATATGTTGCCAACAGAAACACCAAATGTGATGATATAGATAGGTTAAAAGTAAAAGACTGAAAACAGATACCATTGAAATCTAATCAAAAGAAGTCTGGAGTGGCTGTATGAACACCAGACAAAATTGACTTTGGAGCAAAAAAAAAAAAAGTCAATCATAAAGAGGGACATTATGTATTGATAAAATTGTCAATTCATCAATAAGACATAATTCTAAATGTTTGCTTCTAATAAGAGGTCAAAATATAAGAAGCAAAATTGATAAAAGTGAATGAAGAAATGAACAAATCCATAATTATAGTTCTAGCAATTGATGGAAGCTAGCAGACAGAAAATCAGAAAGGATATTGAAGAAATGAACAACACAATCAGCCAACTGAATGCAAATGACATAGAATACTCCACTAAACAAC
The DNA here is from genome assembly GCA_963575035.1 of Avahi laniger. NCBI lineage: Eukaryota > Metazoa > Chordata > Mammalia > Primates > Indriidae > Avahi > Avahi laniger. The sequence goes on along the minus strand of CAUYSK010073824.1, from coordinate 21,374 downwards.
AGCAGAATACACATTCTTCTCAAGTGCACGTGGAACATTCACCAAGATAGACCATATCCTAGGTCATAAATCTTAACCGATGAAAAGGAATTGAAATCATACAGACTGTGTTCTCTGACCACAATGGAGTTAAATTAATAATCAATGACAATAGTAAAATCTCCAAATACTTAGAAATAATATCCTTGTAAATAATCTATGGATCAAAGAAACTGGAAACCACCTCAAAGGTCCTTCCATGGGTGAATGGATAAAGAAACTGGTGGATCCATGTGATGGGAATACTATTTGGCAATAATAAAGAAATAAACTATTGGTTTGCATGATAATGTGAAAGAATATAAAAGATGTTATATTGAATTAAAGAAACCTGTCTCAAAAGGTTACATATTCTATGACATTTTTGAAAGGACAAAGCTGTGGTGATGAAACCAGATAAGTGTTTAGGGGTAGGGTTAAGGCCTGCCTGTAAAGGAATACTATGAAGGAGATTTATGGGGCAGTGGAGACTGTTCTGTATCCTGATAGTGGTGGTGGTTATATGAATCTTCACATGTGTTAAAATTCACTGACCTCTACACCAAAAGAAAAGGGCAATTTTATTGTATGATAATTTAAAAAATCTACTTAAAAATTTAAATTCTTAAAAAAAAAAGATGGTGCTTCACTAGCCTATGGGATGCAGTGCAAACTATTAACATGGGTTACAGGGCCAATCCTGGTGGTAGTTCCTCAATAACAGGGCTGTTTCCCCTCATAAAGCCTAAGAATGTAGTTTTTATGAGGGTAGACTGAAAGACTGGTTCTGAAGATCATAAAAGTGTTGTCTCTAAATAAGACAGTTTTTAGTATTAGAAAGTCAAGTATTTAGAAGACCTGAGTTCTCACTCTAGTGTAGCATGTTGTGAAATCCTAGTCTAATACAGCCTCAGTTGCCTGCCTATTAAATGTGACTAAGAACTGGCTCCCCTGGGATCACTATTAATATGGCAGAAATTAAGCCAGTTTTGATGCCTGGCCTAAGCAATTTTGCATCTGAACAGATATTCCTTCCCACTTCAAACCCTTCTGGTGGAGATTAAGGGGTGTGTGATGTACATATTAGGGGAACAGATTGCATTGTCAAAAGATTTTCAAGGTGCTTTATGCATCTGTTTAGCAGTCTGGGCTGTCCTCCTCCATCCCACTTCACCTCTCCAGTAGCTAAGTCATTTTGCTGAGATCTGTATCCTTCAGGGAACTGGCTTCTAGAATAATTACAGTGGCAAGTATTAATATTTCCCCACAGGATCGTCCTGACTCGCAGCTAGGTTTTAGAACTCTTTGTGGCAGCCCTTTTAGTGCTATGATCAACCCTGCTAGATGTTCTTGGCTTGTGCTGCTGCTGTCCTCCCTCCCCTGCCATCCCAACCTGCATGTGCTTGTTTAGAGCTTGGAGGACCATCCAAGTTCACCCCAAGCTCACCTCCCCCATCTCCACCACCATTAAGCTCTCCCCATGCTAAGGTAAATGATGAGGCAATGGTGTTGATTATGTTTATCCATTTATTAAAATATTTTAAGAAGCAATACTTTATTAACTTTGAGGACTGGTGTTCCATTTTTGGGGGAGAAGAGGAATAGGCACACTTTGTGGACCTTTTCTTCCTGCTTTTTCCTATTACCCCATGGCTATCCCAGCTTCCTCCCCCAACCAGCCCCTGGCCCTGCTACTTATTTGCAAGGGCCTCTGAGGAAACAAAAATCACAGAAAAGAAAAAAAACAATGGATTACAGATTAGCAGACAAATGTAATTCTACAAATCATATAGCCAATCAAGGTCCCTTATAGGATGGAATGGTACTAATGGGTTTGGTTGCTTTGGTATTAATTTCTACCTCTTGTGAAACTAAATTCTTCCACTTGTGTCCTGAGGAAAGATGATGTTGACTCGAATGGCTTCTTCTGGCCAACCTTTAATTTATTAAGTTGCAAATCTCTTTCTTACTCTTCCCCTGCCCTGTTGGACACAGCACAGGACCTTTGTGGAGAGGGGACTGATAGCTGTTGACCTCCGGTGGTATTGACACCAGAAGCAGTTGGTGGCAGTTGGCCAGGAATTGCTCATTCAATTGATTCTTCAGAAACTGCTACCAAAAATTCAACCAAACCCCAGAGCTTTGACCCTTAATGGTGCCTGAACATAATTGAGATGGATATTTGGTGTCTGGTTGTGTCAGGTCCTACCACCCAAGCAATTATAGTACTGCAAGTAGTTAACAATGAAGTCTTGAAAGGAGGTTATGCTTCCAGAGGCTAAGGTAACTCCCTTGAGAGGAGGGACCACTTCTTGCTTTGTTTCCAAGTGAGCACATGCAAGAACAGGTGCTTGGAAAGCTGTCTTCCTTTTTCGGAAGCTACTGGTAACTTAGCGATTTAGGAGGTAACTGAGCCATTTAGCAAGTCACATCTCCTCGGCCTTGCTGTGTATCAACTCCGTGCCATGAGCTGACTCTAGCCCCAAATCCTAGTGATTTTGTTCAATATTCTGACTCAGGGTTAGAAGACAGGGTGGGTGGAAGGGGATCCAGATGGTACAACAGAGCAGCAGCGGCATTACAGTGTACAAAGACCTATAGCACTGCAGCAAAGTAAGCACAAGAGATGGAGTTCTATTACAGTTTACTATCATCACTGATAAAAATAATTATAAGACATAGCCCTGCTTGGTTGCTAACAAGATAAAGCTACCCTTTCCCAGAACTTCCTTCTGTTTCCTTAAATTTGCTCATTTAGAAATTTTCCCTTGTGTAAAAGGCTCTTCTGAGGAAAATGCAACTTAATTTCCAACTCTGTTGAGTGGCAGGCATTAATGTGTACAATCATGGAGGAGACAAGTCAGGCTGCAATGTGACCTTGCTGATTTGATGTAATACCTCCTTCCTAGGAAGAAAGAATGATGCAGAGAAAGCCAAAGACACAGCAACATCACACTCCCCACTCAAATACATACAATAAGTTAAAACATTTGAATGCTTAAATAAGTTTTAAATGCATTCTGTCAGCTTTTTCCATTGACTTTCTTCTCTAGTTGTAGAGCTAGGACTTTTTTGTTTGTTTGGCATGGCAATCAGACATTTGGGGACTATCCCCTTGTTAGTATTTTTCTCCTCACCCCTGCAGAGGTGGAACACAGGTGGCTGGTTTAAGTAGGTTAGGCTGGTGGAGTTCTAGAGTTGAGAGCCAGTGCTTGAAGTTTGGATTGTGCACCTCGATGAACCAGCCATTGGACTGAGTCAGGTAATTGAGCACGCTAAGTTTGTTTGAGAAGTAGGGAGAAGCCAGTTTTCTCTTGACAAGCGGGAAGGGACACTTACCCAAAGGTATGAGTTGAAGGTGGGATGGGGACACAAGGAAAACCAGAGAAAACCTCTCTGGGCACCAGGGTTTGATTAAATTTACCTGACTGGGAGCAGGCATTAAGACAAATTGAATTGGGATTTGGAGCAATTTAAGCCTAGTTTGTTTTGATGAGAAATTTGGAAGAAGAACCATGGGGAAGCAGAGGCTTTCAGCCTCTATTTCTCCAGGCCTGTGTTTTTTTCTGGTGACTCCAAGTGCCCCCCTGTACTCAAGGGAATGGGGCCAGATGAGAGATTTGTAGTTGATTTGGGGACTGACCCAACAGCCTGTCCAGAAGATGCAGGCCAAGATGGAGCTTATGGGGAAGAGCCTAGGCTGTGACTTGATTGTCAGGCAGTCCCTAGCTCAGGCATCTAAATCACAGAGCTCAAGGCCTGGTTGCTCCATATAGTCTTTTTACTGGGTGAAGGGAGCAGCACAGGTCAGGAGAGTTGCTGATGTAGAGTCTTGGACAAATAGAGCAAAATGGCAGCATGCCAGCTTAGCCCCCTTCTCTAGGGCATTGGTGTTTTTGTTCCCCTTTTTGTGGCCTGGCTCAGAACTTTAAAGGGGTGTCAGAATCAGCTGGGCTATTGGTAGATCCCAGCCACCTCTAAGACGCTGAAAATGCACCAAAAGATTAGAAGCTCCACCAAGAACTAGGGCAGTTGGTAGAGGTGTATGTGTGTGTAGGGTAATGGGGGGTGGGGATGGATTCCTGGGTTAGCACAATAAATTATAGGATCACTTAGAGGTTGAGTTATATTTTCAGTTCTTGAAAAAATATATATACACACACACACACACATATGTATACACATCTTTGTCTCTATACATAATCTATACTGCAGCACGGCGGCAAAACATTTAGTTAAAAATTCAGTGAGAATGCAGGCAAACACTCCATGGAGGCATGCAGGCTAGCATCAAGGCAGTAGGAAGGGAACCCGTATGGTTGCCAGAAGGGGTGAGTTCCAACCAATGGGCCCACCCAGCCACCAGAGCACCACCTGGACATGTGCAAAGACATACGTGCACACATGGAAAAACACAAAGGGTTTGCAGAGAGTAGTTACCACGTATATAAGAAAAGATTTCACATGGTCATTTTTAACAGGCAAATGGACAAGCCCCCAGGATCTAGTTCTCATTTTAATGAGCCAACCAGAAGAAATCTGAAGTTGCAAGTTGCAGTTGGCAGGGACTGGGGGAGACACACAACCAAGCCTGGGTGTCCTGCCCCCTCTCTTCATCTCCCTGAGTCTTTCATTCCTTAGCATTAACAGTTTCTCTGCCAGTTAGAGAAAACCATTTCCAAACTCCCTGAAGTGGTGAACTCCCTTGAATCCTTTATAGATCCCAGGCCACTCATAAAGAGCTTATCCCAATAAATACTGTAGTTGCTCAAGATACACAAAAGGAAGGAGAACTGAACAAGACAACTCGGAACAAGACTCTTTGGCCAATGAGAAAATGTAAACCTCTAAGGAGACCTGGTTGAGTCCAGGAAAAATGTATTAGTATAAAGAATTGGAGGGTCTTTCTTGGTGGTGCTCATGTTTGTTCTTAAATGGTTTAGTCTAGCCTGTATGGAGGTTTTGAGAATTTTTTAGTAGAATTCTAAATGTTGTGAGTTCTCCTTCCAAGCTTTCAAGGGCTATAATTGAGATCTTGATGGTGTTGGAGGATCATCATCTTTTGCTTCATCTTCACGATTTCTGTGGTGCCACAAACTGCCTTCAGAGAAAAAGCAAGTAGAGAAATAATGAGATTAGCACATTGCACATTGCCAGATGCTCAAATATGTGAACCCCAAAGAGAGCAAAGAGTCTGTTAGGAGACAGACTGGTTTGTTCCTAATGTACCAACCATCCCGGAATCATCAGAGAAAACCAGCTGATCCTACATGAACCAAAGACAAATAGGATCAATTCTCAGAACCTGATAATTTGTGGAACAGCCATCAACTCCATCTGAATCTTCAGAAACACTCTCAAAACACTATGGTCTCTTAGGGAATCAAACCAGTTAGACCGTACCTGAGAAAATACAGCTTGGTCCAAGAGATTCTCTCCAGGCATCTGTGCAAATTCTTAGTTCCTCAAAAACAAACTGCTACCCTCTGTCCCTTTTTTCCCATGATCACTATTGCTATATCTCTCAAGCTTCCAGGCTGTCTATGCCCAAAATTTAGGCGAGACCATGGACATCAGAACTGACACAACTGGCAACTCTAAAAGAACCTTCTTTTTAATCCCACTGATATGATATAATGCTTAGGACAGATTCTGAGGCAGGAAAGGATGGAACTAAAATTCAAACAGTGAAACATATAGAAATTTTGCATTTCTGGGGACTGACTGTAACAGATAGGGACTAAAGTGTTTAGATAGGTCATGGATCCTCTTCCTGACCCTTAGGAATAGGTCAAGCAAAAAAAAAAAAATCACTGCCTGTTTGCATTTTTCTTTTCAGCTGTATACATCATGGAGACCACACAGGTTCTCCCCCATCAGTGCCCATATCACTTTCTAGCTTGGCATTAGCTAAGGCTGGCCTCCCCCTCCATCATCGTCATGCCCATGAACATTTCTAATGAGGGCTTCAGGTCCCTGGCAGTAGCCAGGCTTCTGGGGAAGTCTTCATGACCCCTACGCCTGTGAGGAAGACTTACCGATAAAACCCTGGACTCCTTGGCTTGATTTAGGCTTATCTTCCTCTTCTAGCTTCTTCTTCCCCAATTTGGGGAACTTAATTTTCAACCTGAGGCTTCTACTGTCTGTGTCTGAAGATTTTTCCTGGGAAACCACAGGAAGATGAAGGTCAAAATGTTAGTTGCCTAACATTCAGAAATAATTCCCAGAGGCCTGCCAAGGTGGTGAACAAGGATGGCTGCAGAAAGCAGGCAGATCTGCTCTCTATCCCGGTGGTCACTGGTCACATACCCTAGGAAAGCAATTGATCTTTACCAAGAGCCTACTTAGGCCAAGTGACTTGCTAGCATTAAGAAATTCTCATGTCATATAAGCCTCAAGACAACCTTGCAAAGTGGCTATTATCATACCTATATGAGAAATGAGGGAGCAGAAGCTCAGAGAGGTTAAATATTTCACCTGAAGTCATGTGGCTAGAGATCAGAAAGGTAAAATTGCTAGGGTCACTACTAGTTCATATGGCTCTGCATGAATTAGAAAAAAGCATCCCTTTCTTCAGACATGTAGTTTGGTGAGCTCCTACTCACCCCCTTGGTCCAGTACCTTCCTATAGGGAAGGCCCTGTCTCCCAGGCCACCTGCTTCCCTGTCTGGAATGCAAAGAGTTTCTCTAAACATAGCTCTTAATTATAAATGTGGGATGTGGGTTCTCTGCTGTGCGGACCATGCAGGCTCTGTAATTCCAGCTTGGCCTCCCAGTTTCTTACTCCTGTCAAAGTATGCTCGTTTTACTACTGGACTCAATAAAACATAATTTTGAGGTTAACTTTGGTACCAGAAAATCCAGCCAAACACATTTCAAGAAGCTTTGGGATCATCTTCCTTTTAGGATTATTTATATATCTGATCCCCTCGTCAGAAGAGTATAAACCCGTCCTCCTCCTCTTCCTGTTCTTCCCCTGGTTCTCTTCCTGGCTATGTACACTAGCCTTTAGAATTACAGTTTAGAAGCAACCTCAGAGAAGGGCTCAGGACTTTCCCCTCAGCCAAAGCCTTGGAAAGCCCAGTGAATAATTGACTCTCATTCTGCTGTTCCCCACTAGAGTGGATCTGAATCTTCTGTGGCCTTAAGGCGGAAAGTTTGGTGTCAAGTGAATGAGCAACATCTTTCTGGATTTCTTTCAATCCATTCTGCCCTTCTTTAGAGCCTCGCTTATTCATCTCTATGGAAATACTGGAGCTCAGAAAAGAGATTTTGGCCTAGGCCAGGCAGATTCACATATCAAGTGGGCCCCGAGGGCATGGGCTGTGTTTGTCTCATTTCTCTCAATATCCAGCCCATTTGCCTAGCTCAGGAGCTTGGTGAGACAGCTGAACTGGGCAATAATGGAAGGGGGTGCAATAAGAGTTTGCTTACTTTTCTGCCTAACAGTATGTTTTCCTTCCCCAGAGGGCTGCAAAGGGCCTTGGAAAGTGCTTGGGTCATCCGCAAAGGCACATGAGAAAGTTGTTCAATCCTTTAAGACCTGAGTTTGTATGTGGCTTTTTCTCTGAAAGGATAGCCTAATTGTTGCACTAGTCCAAATATGCCTGTATGCTTGCTCACATGCATATAACTGGTGAGTGAAGCCAGAAAACAGATATGATGAGTAAGGGGTCCAGAGATTCCAACAGGTTGAAATGAGCAATTCTATGGTGAGGAATTTTCAAGAAAAAAAAAAACCCTGTCAGACCATAAAGGGAGTAATTTACCTAGTGATAGGTGGACATCACTTTGAGTCATTTGACTTATGAAATGGAACTATTTTTCAGTTTTAGGAAAACAGAGTTGTTCAAAAATGACAGCATCCCTACAGCTATATTGTAGCCACTGTTGCCATGCTTGATTTTCTTTTAAACCACATACCTGGTTGGTAGGGGGAGGCACTAAGAGAGCCTACTAACCTCCCAGAGGGGAAGAGACAGGAAACAGCAGGGAGAGGTACTATTTGGAAGATTTAACCACCAGTACAGCCTGGGCACCAACCATTTAGAACAGATACTGGCTGTAAACAACTGGTATGGCCATACTGGTATGACCAGATAAAGTTCAGTCCTGGCAGCAGATATTGAACAGGGAGGGGGATTTTACAGACAAGAGAACAACACAGAAAAAAACTATCTTGCTTATTCTTTCTTGACCATCTCTTGCTGCAGAGTGGGTCTTCTTTCTAGTTATTTTCCCATGGTCACCTAATTTTTCAGTGTGTTTTCTGTCTTGTCCTGTCAACCTATATTGAGGAGATAGGGGAAGGGAGGAAACTCCATTAAGCTGCAGCTGAAAGCCACCACCGGACCCCTCTTCTATATCAGTCACTGTGTCCTGGCGCACACTGGAAGGTAAGGCACTAAGAAAGAATCTTGCTTCCCCTTTATTTCCTAATCCCCAGCTCACACACCTCTGGAACAAGGATTGGATTCATCCAGTAGATCTCAGACAGCTTTTCAAACTCCTTATTGATGGCATCCAGGGTGGTTTGTAGTGTGGCCTCATCCTTTGCATTTCTTAGCTGGTACAGACAGGAAAAAGAGAGAGTGTCAATGTCTAGCACCTTTGTAGACTCTTGCCCTCATTCCCTACTCCCAGTCTCTGCTAGTGACCAAGAGACCACAGGGTGCCAACTTGTATTTCCTTTGGCCCATAGGCAGCTCTTTTCTTTCTCAACAGGAATATCCAGAAAACAACCAGATAGTGGGGCTCTCCTTGGGGCTGGGCATGCTCACAGTTTGGCAAGCAGAGAGGCTTTCTGAATAGTGTCAATTAACACTGTGTTCTACCCCTACAGCTTAGGGCCCAGGACAAGGGTCATACTCTTGACCTCAAATCCCTGGAGATATCCCAGTGTACCCCTAAATAACAGCTATCAAGTTTTAAGCACATATCTATGCCAGGCACTGTGCATACATAATTTCATTCAGTCTTCCCAATAACCTTACAATACTTTACAAGGCACTGTTGTTCTCATTCCACACATGAGAAAACAGACTCGAAGTTTAGTGCTCAAGATCACATAGCTAGACAAAACCCAGATCTGTTTCACTCTATAGCCTGCCATCTATACAACACGGTCCCAGAAAGAACATGTGGGGAGGCCAGATTCTAGGGAGAATATTTATTATACACACCCTGTAATTTAAAGGCTGTTTGGCGAAACAAGGAGAGAGCTAGAGAGAGACTGGCTCAACTTTTCCCTTCCTGGAAAAGTGGGTCTTGCCTCCCCAGGCTGTGCTTTAGTCCCTCGCTACTCACTCTTAGTAATTAAGCAAAAAGTTCCAGACAGCTTCCGTTACAGGTTCAGGAAACAAAGCTTAAGTGTTCCCTAGTAACCCTTAGCACCCACCGGATGAACTCTGTACAGTCCATGGGAGACTTAAAATGGATTCTTTTGGGACCATCTCCAACTCAGAAGAACCAAATTTGAGATGAGGAACACAGGTGAAATAATAGTTCATGTTCCAGTAAGTAGTGAGCTGAGAGAACAGATGCATGCTGAGGCCACCTAACCTGGCCTCATCTCTCCCTCCTGGCACGAGCTCTATTTTCAGTCTGGCACTTATGCGGCTTCTTGTTGTGCATGGGCACTTGCTGCTCCAGCCATAGGTTAAGCCTTGCTGGCTGTCACAAATGGTTGGCAGATGAATGGGAGGGGGCGGGGTGTGAGGTTATGGTCAGTCAAGATGGGATATTGAGGGAGAAACAAGTTAGTGCTGACAAATCTCTTTTCTTTACAACTAATGATTCAGGACAACACAGTGTGTCCCAGATGCATGGGACATATGTATGCCAAATAAGGGAAGTGGGAGTTACTGAGTGGAATTCACTTCATCATAAATCTACATCCCTTTGCTAACACTGAGCATCTTACTGCTTTCCTTCTTCAAGGGAAAGAATAACAACCGAATGAAACAAGCATTATTTCCATCTCATCTCTGTGACAGCCTTTCTGGGGATACATGGTCATTCTTAGCTGCTGTCTGCCTCCTGGCCTCATCTGGATGTGTGTATATGTTGGGGGGTCCTCACCAGGTCCTATGGGGTGGGAGCTTTCTCAAGTGTGGTATGTGTTCAAGCTGGGTTGTTGGCTGGCACAAACCAATTTTCAGGCCACAGGCCTCAAGAAAGGCTGAGTGGCAACAAGAGACCAAACTCTCAATTTTCCTGCTGCAAGGCCATTGAACTCTCCCTATATATAGAAGGTACTTCTGTTGCTGTTGTGTAAAGCTGAAAGACTTTAGCTTGGGGCTCAGATGCTGGGAGAGCCTGGCCTGATTGCCTTAGCCACTCTGCCTCCTATGCAGTGTGCCAATTAAATGTGCAAATGAAAAGAGGAAATGGATGCTCTTCTTGCAATATCAACTCAGAAGCCCCTCTTCAAATAAGCCTTAATTAGATGAGAGGTAAGCACAGCATCTGCCTCAGGGCCTAAGCAGCCAGCCCCAAAGCAGGGTGATCGTGATTAGTCACCTCATCAGAGCACACTCACCAAGTGTGCCTGTGGGCTTTGCATCCTGGGAAATACGCAGCTAGTCTTGTAGCCCCCAAATGGAGCCTCAGTCCATCCTCCCTAGCACTAATAAAAGCAACCATCTATCAAGCTGCTACTATGTGCTAGGCACTGACAGGCATTTAATAGTTTGTTTAATCCTCACAACAAGCTGGAGAGATAGGGATTATAATTCCTATTTTGTAGATATGGAAACTAAGACCCAGAGAGGTGAAGTTACCTCACACAGCTTGTGTTATGGGTTGAATTATGTCCCCCCTAAAAATATATATGTTGAAGACCTAATCCCCAGTACCTCAGAATGTGACCTTCTTTGGAAATAGGGTCATTGCAGATATAATTAGTTGTTAAGTTGAGGTCATACTGGATAGGGTAGGCCTCAATCCAATATGACTGGTGTCCTTATAAGAAGATGGTCATGTGAAGACAGAGACACAGGGAGAACATCATGTAAAGACAGAGGATTGGAGTGATGCATTTACAAGCCAAGGAATCCCCAGAAGCTAGGAAGAGATAAGGAAGGATTCTTTTACAGGTTTCAGAGGAGCATGGTCCTGCTGATACCTTGATTTTGGACTTCTAGCTTCCAGAACAGTAAGATAATAAATTTTTGTTGTTTTGAGTCACCAGTTCTTGGCACTTTGTTAAGGCAGCCTTAGAAAACTAATAAAGCTAGTAAGTGGCCGATTTGGGATTTGAACCCAGAGTTCCCCAAATTTTCCCACTATTTCATACCACCTTCTCACATGGTGAAAGAGGTATGTAGAAACTTGGGAGATACAGAGCAATTTAAAAGAGCTCACTCTTTTCTACTGCAGCTGTATCAGGTATGATGAGGATACCCTACTTTTGATTGGCCTGATCTGGACCCAAGAGACATTTGCCAAAGGAGAGGTTGAGACTTTCTTTCAAGGCTATGGTAGTCCCTATGGATTAGCATAAGCCATGAAGTGATACAATCAGTAATAATCCTGGGTGACATGGTAGGGACTGTCAGGCAAGTATCTGGCCAAAATGCTCCCACATGTCTCCAGTGCTCTAGAACGAAGAACAGACTGTGACCATCTTCAGTTGGGAAATTTTGCCCTCCCATGCTCCAACCCCCTGCACTCACCAAGTTTTCATCCAGGAAAGCTTTGGTGTCATCGTAGAGCCCTTTAAGACTAAATGTAACATCTACTGCATCATTTCTGCTTATAGTCTGAGAGGAGAAGAAAGGAAAAGAAAGGAAGGGAAAAGACAAAGACAGAGGAGTTGTTGGTTAGTAAGCATGCAGCTGGCTTCTCCATGGGAAGGTAGGAGCAAGCTATTAGGATGTGGCTATAGGTAAAAAAGTAATATTCAAAATATAGCACAACTAATACAGCATAGGAACCAATCAATCAGAACCGATGCCAGCTGTCAACTACTGGTACAGTTATATTGGTGTGTCTTATGAAGTGGCACAGCACAACTTGGCTTTTGGCATCATTGATTGGTTGCAGTGGGTATGGGAAAATAGGAAATATGTGAACCATAGAATAAATTTGAGGTTACTTCTTGTCTGTAGGCTAAAACCACCTTTCCCATGACAGGTGGAGCTAGGCCCTACCATCTGTCTTCTTGGAGCTCCAGGCCTCTTCCAGCTAAGATCAGGCCCCGACCTTATTGTACCTTTCTCCTATGACTAAAGTTACTTTTTAAAAGCATCACTTAAATCTTCTGGCAGTGGATAAAGTCATGGGATGGCTCATTTAATATTAAGTGTCCTTCCTGATCTGGATCCTTCTCTCAAGAGGGAAACCGAGGCACCCATGTGCTCTGGTTCCAATGACAGGTGTCACTTTATCAGGTTATACAGGGATTCACCTGGGATGAGGAAGAGCCAAGGCCAAGTTTCTTTCTATTCATTGTCCATTTCTTCCCCTGAAGCTGGTGTGGTGGATGGCTACCAAGAAGAGGGCTAGCTCTCAGGTTGATAATATCTGATGTGCGATTTCCCCCAGTAGCCACTTGGACCTGTAACAAGTCAAGGGATGCCTGCCTTGCTGTCTACTCTATCCATCAATTTCCTGCTATATCATTTGCCCAGTTTCTCCATCTAGCCTCTGGCTCCTTTTCCTTCCCTTCCATTGCCTTTTCTATGTGGTTTGACTGCTTTCCTTCATCTGCCCTTTCCGCCTTACCTTAATGGGAGTACAGAAAGCTGCACCTGCCTCATTGCCACTGTCTTGGCCATAAAATACATCATTCAGGACGTTAGTACTGGAATTCACAGAATCCATGAGGACAGACACATGCTGGTGGACCTTGCTCAGGTCATTAAGTCTGTAATAAATAAAGGACAGATAGATGAATCAGAATTCTGAAGGACTTCTGGCCTGGGGTGCTGGTGAGGGTTGGGATAAGGGCTGAAATGAAAGCCCTGAATTCCTGACTTGGACTCTTTACTCCCTTCTGTTGTTTCTGCTCTTCTTTAGGTAGCCACCTATGCCATAAAGCGTTTTTACTATTCTCTAGGTATTTAACTTTATCCATCCATCCATCCAACCATCCTTGTCTCACTTGAATCTAGATACTGGGAACTTGGGGAGGGCAGGAGGCTAGAATAGAGGAGGGCATCATACTCTAGGAACTCCAAGGCCCTTCTGATATTTAAGGGCAAGGATAAACATTCTTAGTCCTGTTGGATCAGGGGCAGCAGGAGGAGATCCAAATTCATCTCTGGGCCTACTGGGAGATGTGAAAGCTGGCTTATTGCTGAGTACAAAGAATTTTTCCTGCCAGGATTGTCAGGGTCCCATTAAATCTTCAGAGCTCTAGGCACAATTCCTTTCTGAGGCTGGGCTCCCCAGTAACTAATAGACACAAATTGGCTTCGTCTCCATATCCCTTCTTTGGATTCCCAGCCCTGTATGTAGGCCACTCAACTTACCTGCTGATGAGATTTTCTGCAAGCTGAGCTAAGTGCTGCATCTGGGTATACTCTTCATCAGAGAGGCTATCTTGAGATTCCTGGGAGTCCAGCTGTGGTTGAGGGGCAGCTTGAATTTCAGTATGCTTGCATTCCCACATTTTCATTGAGTTCTCAAAGTCCTGGAAATGAATACAGTGGAAGATCCTAATGATTGCTGAATTTAAGAGGGCATGTGACAGATCTGTCTATGAGTCTGATGTTTGTCAGTGTGTAGGTAGAGTGGGTAAAGGGGAAAGAGGGCCCGCATTCCCCCATAAACCAACATATACACCTATACATCTATCCATCATTTTATTCGATGTCTCTTTTGGACTATGCACTTTTAAATTTTGTTGTTGTCAGTATGCTGGGTCTTGGGATACCATGCTTGGATCAGACAGATGCCTGCCTTCCAGAAGCTCCTTTATGAGGGCATCGTGACTGATAAAATAGTGGAGCACCTTTCATGTTCCCTCCTTTGCCAAATCTAGGCAATATGTTGTGATGTAGTTTAAAATCAGAACATATCTAATTTAATTTTGAATCATGCCTCTGTCATTTACTAGTTGTGTGACTGTTAGCAAATTATTTAACCTCCCTGGTCCTCATTTTCCTCATCTGTTAAATGGGGATAAGTGTGTCCATCTTACAGGATTGTTGGGAGGACCTACAGGAGAGAAATGTGAAGTGCCTAGTACAAAGTAGGCAATTTATAAGTGGACTTCCTCACCCCTCCCTATTGCTGTTTCTTTGGACTGTTCACAGGTCAGAGTGCAAGATAGCCTCCAAGCATATGTTTAATCTGGTCAATAATGGCTCCTTTCTAAGCTTTAGAAGGTTTAGCTGAAGTGGATGACATTTATGAATGCAGCATTTTAAGGAACCTTACAGGAACCTAAAGACCATATTCAACATAGAATCTGTTGTTGAAGGAGCAGATTTTTCCATAACCACCTGAGACCTTTGGCTCTCTGTGCAGTGGGAGAAGAAGGTGACGTTACCCAAAATCATGGGAGAAAGCTCCTTGTCTCACTCGCTTGGACAGTGGTTTGGAAATGTCAGTATATATCAGAATGCCTTGAGGCACTTGTTTACAAATGCAGATTCCTGGGAACTACTCATCCCCATTCTGTTAAGTGGATCTGCCGTGGGGCCTGGGAATGTGCATTTATAACCAGCACCTCAGGTGACTCTGATGCAAGGGGCATGCAGACCTTCCTTTGAGGAATTCTGCTTGACTGGAAGTTTTCAGTACTCAAGTGACAGCTATGGATGAGGCAGTGTAGGAGCCCAAGATGAGCCTTTCCCCTCTTACCCGATCTCTTGTCAGCATCTGGGCAGCATTCTTGTATCTAATCTTGATAAGACCTGGCTTCTGAATCCAGGCTTCCCCATCCACTTGCACTGGGATACCTTCTTCACCATCAATGGTTATCATCACCTCATGGCACTGCCAGAGAAGATGAGGGAGAATGGGAGAGAAAAATGACGCAACTGCTATAGACCAATCTGATAATCTCCCAGTTACAGCCTGAATGTGTATGTGAAGTAGCGCTGGCAAGGACGTGAATCAGATTGTCCCAGAGAGAAATACCTGTTTCCTATGGGCTTTTTGTTCCATCAGTCCCTGCCACCTCTGTCTCTAACTTCAGCCAACACCTTGCTGCCCACCAGATAACCTGCTCCCTCTACCCCAGTACTCTTATAGCCAGTTAATTCTTGGAACTACTCCATATCCTGGGCTGCAACCAAAAAAGTCATCACCTTCCTCATGCCCACCCAGCCCCTGCATACCTGGGCAATGCGATGATGATGCAAGTTGATGATTCGGGACATTGCCATCTGCACAGAACCAAAGATTGCCACTACCTCCAGCTTCCCATCATCTATTGCAGGAGCCTCATATTCCTGAGGAAGAAGAATTATGTCACATTCTCCACCCTTGAGAAACCATACTTTGTCTATAACAAGTAGGTATACTTTGAAGGCTCTTAGCAAGAATTTTTCTAGCTCAAGAAGAGTGGAAAAACTGCATTATTAAAGGGGGAAAGATATGGTCAGGAAGCCAATCTGGAAAAGGATACTGAGATAACAACTCTTAGTCCCTTTGGAGATCACAACTCTTAGCCCTCCTTGTCCAATCCAGCATCATAAATCCTCAAGGCCAGTTTTATTGGCCTCATGGCCTTCTTGGATGAGCTCAGAGGTCATGGGTCAGTCTCCCAGAGGATTTTATTAACAGATTCCTTGGATAAAAAAGCATGGCCTTGGTAGCCTTTAAAGGATCTGTCAGGCCTAAGGAGTGGAAAATTCGAAGCCTAGGCAACACCTAAGAGTTGACCTAATCTTTAAGCCTTTGGTTGATTTTTGTGCTCTAGGATAATAGTTGCCTAAAAAACTGATCATTTGGCTGCTGCTAATAAAGATTTCCAGCCCATGTCCTCTTCCCCAGTTGTCCACTTCCCCTTCCAGACAATCCAACATCCCTTTCTGAGAGACCTCCGTGGGATTGTGCCTTTCTCCCTTCCTGTTATTTGTTCCACACTCACTGTGGTCGCTGTGTTGCTTCCCCAGAAGTTGACACCTCCGGCATAGCTGGTAATGTTGAGCACTGCAATGCCTTGCAGATTTGGCAAGGAGATGGCTTCTCCATCACACTGAAAGAAAAGAGTAGCTCTCGTTGGCTAGATCTTCATGTGCTGATATAAAGGGACATTTACAAAGATGGGGAAGGGGCTCTATCTTCTCTTCGTGCTATCATTTTCTTATCCCTAAAATGGAAATCTATCTCCATGCCTTCCTCCTGTGAGCTGTGAGTGAGGATAACAGAGTTAAAACTCAGGAAGAACCAAAGGCATAGGTGAAAGTTGATTCATTCCCAAGGCCATGAAATTCCCTTTCTCCGTGCCCAGGAAGGACAACCCCCTTTTCCACTAACCTCCAGGTGCACGCGTTCTTCCAGTTTCCTGTAAGAGCGCTGCAGAAGTTCCTTGCTTCCCAGAAGGCCATACCACATCTTGTTCTTAAGGCGGCTACTATGCGGAGATAAGGGTAGAGAAAGATAGCGTGAGGGTGAATAATATAAAGATAAATGGATGGGGAAGACGGGAAGGGAAACCATCTTTTTTCTCAAGTGCTTCCTTTTTTTTTTTTTTTAATGTGTTCCAGCCCTTTCCAGGAGTATATAAGAGGTGCCCATAGCACTTTTTTAAAACACTCTGATACATGAAGTCTTTGTGAGTCTTCAAAGTAATATGTGTCTGTTTTTTGAAGCAAAATATCATGCTATATATTCTTTTTAGTTGTTTGCTTATTACCTGTCTCTTCCACAAGGACAAAAGTTTCATGAGGTCAAGAATTTTATCTGCTTTTTCTTTACTGTTGTATCGCTCAACTAGAATGGTGCTGGGCATTTGGTTAGATTTAAAACTATTTAGTTCAATAAATGCTGAATGAAGGAATGTTTCTCTAAAAGTCACAAGAAATACAATGATTCTGCCATTTTAACTTGAGGTTTCAGCCTTTCTCAGTAATATCAAAATTAATGAAAACACAAGAAAGAGTTGTAAGTCAACCAATGTAACAACCATAAAGACCTTTGTAGGTGGGAAAGAATTGGGGTCCACAAAATTAGAGAGTTTTTTGATCCTGAAAAGTTCTGTTGATAAGTAAAACTTTAAAGTAGCCTATGTAGCCTGTTTATTGGTTAGTCAACACATTTTTTCTCTACTCTGTGGCCTAATTACTACCATTAGAGTTTTTAGAAACATTTTGCTCTTAATCTTCTTTACATCAGCCCCCCCCCCCTTTGTTTTAGACAGAGTCTCACTCTGTCACCCTGGCTAGAGTGCAGTGGCATCATCACAGCTCACTGCAACCTCAAACTCCTGGGATCAAGAGATCGTGGTTTCTGTCTCAGGTGTCATCTCTCACTTGCTTTCTCTGAGGAAGTCACCTACCATGTCGTGAACTGCCCTGTGGAGAGGCTTGTATGGCAAGGAATTGAGAGAGGCTTGGCCAACAGTCGGAGAGGAGCTGAAGCTCTCAGTCCAATAGACCATGAAAAACTGAATCCTGTCCCCAACAACATGAGTAAGCAAGCCTGGAAGTGAATCTTCTCTCAGTTGAGCCTCCTGATGAAATTGCAGACTTCTCTTTTTTCTTTTTTTTTTTTTGAGACAGAGCCTCACTCTGTTGCCCACGCTAGAGTACAGTGGCATCAGCCTAGCTCACAGCAACCTCAAACTCCTGGGCTCAAGCAATCCTCCTGCCTCAGCCTCCTGAGTAGCTGGGACTACAGGAGTGCACTGCCATGCCCAGCTACTTTTTCTATTTTTAGTAGAGACAGGGTCTTGCTTTTGCTCAGGCTGGTCTCAAACCCCTGAGCTCAAGCGATCCTCCCGCCTCGGCCTTCCAGAGTGCTAGGATTACAGGCGTGAGCCACCGCGCCTGACCTACATCAGCCCATTGTGATGAGTTTTTGCAGGGGAGGAGAAAGGAGGTAAAAAGAGAGTATTATATAATGAATCTATTCTTCAGATAAAAATTTCAGAAAACTGCCTTGAAAGGGGGATTATACCAGGTGGTATTTAATCAGATAATGCAATACTGTCACTTTTTCATCATCCTAAGAAGAGAGAAGCAGAAGATACACTCTAATTTAAAGGGTCAATGATTTCCTTAAATTTCATGAAATACCAAGTTACTATATAAAGCTGAATATATTTGGTACTCTAAAAACTGAACTATCTGGGAAGAGTCAACTTCAAACACTGCTGTCAGTTACCCTGTCAAGGCTAAAAGAAACACTGGTGTTTTCCTTATGTCTTTTGAAAGAAGGTGAAGGGGAAGTAAAAACACACCCTTGGAGAACTACTTGAATCATTGCTGGAAAAGGAAATAGAATGAAGTTTTCCATTAAGGTCACCAGCTAACATTTTGCTTTTAGTAAAATTTTGCTTCTGGTAAAGAAGCCTCTCAACTAGGGGGGAAAAGGTGATTAGAAAGCTAGTTAACTGAAGAAATTAAGAAGCAACTAAAAGAGCTATACAGATGGACACAGCAGAATGCAGGGTAATATTATTATTAACTGAATATTTACTATGTAATAGGTACAGTGCTAGGCACTTCATAGCATAACTTCATTTAATTCTTATACTAAATCTGGGAGATTGGTATTGTTAGCCTCATTTTACAAATAAAGAAACTAAGACTTATATACGTTAAGTAACGTGAACAAGGTGGTCCAAGAAGAATTGACTAAAACTCTAATATCCTAACTTGAATGTCATATTATCTCAATGTTGCTTCTTGTAAAACTCAACACTTTGCTGGATTTTCCCATCAGTGTAACTTCTCTGATGTAAGCACAAAAGTGATTCTGCTCTTAGCTCCAGCTCTTACTCTCCATCTGTGAGCAACTTCAGAGATCAAGCTAATCACTTCGGTCACCAAATGAGTTCAATTTTGTTTCATATTCATGAACTCCAATCTGACCCAGTATCTTCTATCTAAAAACAAAACAAAACAAAACAAAAAACCTGCCCTTGAACACACGGAAGACCTTTACCAAATAAAAGCAACTCAAAAGGTAATGCTCATCTTACTTTGGAAGGCTGCTGGGTAGGTCTACTAAAGCTGAACATCTGCACACCCTAACCCAGCATTTCTGTTCCTACATGTATACCCACGGATGTGCACACCTGTGTTGACTAAAAGACAAATTCAAGAATGTTCATAGCACTACTATTCACAATAGTCTGAAATTGGAAACAACTCAAATGTCCATCGACGACAGACTCAAATGCCCATCGACAACAGAGTGTGAGAATGGACAAACTGTAGTATAGCCACACAAGGGAACAAACCACACCTAGATGCAACTGTATGGATAAATTTCACAAACACAATGACAGAGCAAAAAAGTTCAACAAAACAGAGTTCATATTGTATGATTCCATTTATATAAAGTTCAAAATCAAATAGATAATTTATGGTGTTAAAAAGTCAGGATAGTGATGATTCTTCAGAGGGGTAGTTACTGAAAAGGGGCGGTGAAGGGGAGGAGGGCTTCTGAAATGAAGATAATGTTCTGTCTGTTTTTTTAAATCTGGGTGCTGGTTTTCTTACTATGTTGATTTTTTTAAAAATCATCAAGTTTTACGTTAATTTTTTCACATTTTCTTTTATTCTGTTACAAAAAGTTACTTTAAAAGTGCAGTGTTTATTAGCCAGGCATGGTGGCACACGCCTGTGGTCCCAGCTATTCAGGAAGCTGAGGCAGGAGGATGGCTTGAGGCTAGGAGTTTGAGGTTGCTGTGAGCTATGATGACACCACTGCACTCTAGCCAGGGTGACAGACCGTGTTTTATTCTTGGTGGGTTAATAGTATAATATTTATACTATGAATGTTAATACTGTTAGCCTTTTTCTTATCTTGTCAAACAGATAAAGGCAGACAATAAAACATAGGTTTGGTTTTTAAAAATGATTTTCTTTTCAATTATTGACTTAAAGAATCTACAGAGAGTTTCACTCATCTTAGTATAAGAAAATGTATTTTTAAACTCTAGTTTCAAACCCTCTTGCCATCCATCATCCTGGAATTAACCCTGGTCATAGTATATTCAAGTTTAAGCAAACATTTAAAATAAAACTATTAATAACTAGCAGTTGTTACTCAGGCTGCATTATCAAAGTCTATAAAATATCTTCCCTGTTCTGCTAAATTAACTTCATATTCTTAACCTCAGAATTAATCAAGAAATCCTTAAAAGCACATAGCTTAGGAAAGTATGACATGATGATGTACCCAAACTCAATGTCTTTCATTTCCACTTTGCAATAGGATCTTTGAGTAAAATTCTTTGCAGACCAATTTATTTTTGGTCAGAATGATAAACTTTGGAAAATCAACATTTTTCCATCTGAGAATTTCCAGCCTTCCGTTTGTAACTCAACAATAATGCATAACCATCAAGATTGGAACTGTTTCCTTAAAAAGAAAGAATATGACAAAAACAAACAACTATGGATGATCTATTTAAGACTATGTTGCCATTTCTGTTCTTAGAATATTTTGATCGCTATGAAAGAATAGCTTTGGATATAAATATTTTGTTAACTGCAAGAAGAAAAGGGGCAGAGAAAAAACACAGACAGGTAGGAAGTGAAAGTTTACTCAAAAATTTCCTTTGTAAAATAATCCTTGACAAAAATGAGTTAGTGGAAAGAACAAACATCCTGAAGCACACTACAATACTGTTCCCAATAAAGTTTATTTTGAAAAGCTACTTTACCGTTAAAGGATGTTATTTATTTCTCTGGATATCATGATGCTATGGTTACAACCTACTCCATGTTTTGGAAAGCTCTGCAACATCCTTAAGCAGCTATGGAGCAGAAGTTTAAGGAGAGGAAAAGCAACATCTTATTAATTTTAATGAACATTACGATCTTTCAAACACTGTGATTATAAATCACAGTTGACAAGTGATAAGCAAGCTTATAAATTTACTTTTCTTTTTCATAACATAAATGTTGCTAATTTTCTTACTAACTGATATCAGAAACTGAAGTATCTTCAAGATGAAATTTACTGAGAAATTATGAATCCAGGTTCCTGAAGACCCACAGACAGGGCTCTGAAGCCAGGAGTGCCATCATTCAGGCAGAGACAACTTTAGGAAGTTACCATTCCAGTGAACTAAAGAACAGCATCAGGCCGGGCGCGGTGGCTCACGCCTGTAATCCTAGCACTCTGGGAGGCCGAGGCGGGCGGATTGTTTGAGCTCAGGAGTTCGAAACCAGCCTGAGCAAGAGTGAGACCCCATCTCTACCAAAAATAGAAAGAAATTAATT
>CAUYSK010073820.1:0-14449 GCA_963575035.1 Avahi laniger | reverse complement strand
TAGTTGTCCAATTAATTTCTTTCTAATTTTAGTAGAGACAGGGTCTCGCTCTTGCTCAGGCTGGTTTCGAACTCCTGAGCTCAAACAATCCGCCCACCTCGGCCTCCCAGAGAGCTAGGATTACAGGCGTGAGCCACCGCGCTCGGCCTGCAATATTATTTTTAATAACCTTTACAAGAACTAATTTTACTGTTGCTACGCTTATCCTATCTTAAGTTATGGCTCCACTTATTTCAATGGTAAGCAAGAGAAAAATATCTCTTGATCATTGTTCCTTTTCTTAATATGGAAGTTATGTTATACTGTTTTCTTTTTTTTCCTCCCTTTCCTTCCCCTTCTTTTCTTGCTCTTTTCCTTTAACAGATAATTGTGAGTTTATATCTATAAAAGGTAATTATGAGAAATGAGACTGATATTGATGCATGTATTCTAGAATAGTATAATTGGTGCAATATGTCATAACGTGTGTGATTTTAAAGTTATATTGAAATAAATTTTCCTTTCACAAGCCAAAATACTGTTTGTGTCTTGGAAACTATAATGGACAGGTCTTAGGATGGCCCCATGTTCACACTCTGTATGGGGTAACTTGCTTCTTACAAATAAAATAGGGCAAAAGGTGTTGAGATGTCACTCCTGTGATTATTACTCTGTGTGTGTGTATCTTGCTAACACATAGGAGAGACTTTTCAACGTTTCTCTTTCTTGGCTTAAAGAAGTAAATTGTCATGTTGTAAACTGCCTATAGAAAGGGCAAGGTGGTGAGAAACTGCAACTCTAGGAATTGAGAGCAACCTCCAGCCAACAGCCAGCAAAAGCATGGGAACATCAGTCCTACGGCCACAAGGAGATGAATCCTGTCAACAACCTGAGGGAGGCTGGAAGTGGACGTAAGCATGTTTGGGCTTCTATCTCATGGAACTATGAGATAATAAATGAGCGTCCTTTTAAGTAACTGAGTTTGTGGGAATTTGTTAAAAAGGATTGGGAAACTAATTCAAACCCTGAACATCAATTAGTATTTTATTTATTCATGTGTGCAAGTGGTGGGTCATACAATTTCAGTGAAGAAACTACTGGATAAAAAAGTTTACTTTAGCAGGGTAATTTTCACAATCATTTAACTTAATTTACAAGTTTCTTTGAGTCAAGGAAAACAGCTTTAATCTTTTAAATAGGAAGAAAGCCACTTTTTATTTTATGACTTGATTTATGAATATAATAATTACACATTTGCATTTCATTTTATGCAACAATGTTTAAGTATTTTACTAAAAGAGTTTTAAAAACTATACTATGTAGAAAAGTCTACTATTTATGAGCTTTGAATGGGAAAATCAGGAACACCTCTTGCCAGTTTTAAAAGACTCTTATTTAAATTAGATAATTTCTATATGAAATTATATAGAGAATAAATATTTTTGAATATTCTATAACTATGAAATGAAAATATTTTTATAATTTGCAAATAAATTCATAGAGGTGGAGGATTAATAACTATTTAATTTATAGTGAAGAAGTTCTTGTTTAGGAATGCTGTTTGTGCAGCTTTAATGATCTAATGATTCCAGGTTTCTCATAGGGAACCCACATTGCGGATGTCACAAAAACCCTCACACTATATTTTGGGGAGATGAATAATTATGTCCTGAGTGAAAGTAGGAAAATTAAACATCTAGGACAGAAGGATTTTAAATGGATACATATATAAGCATTCTTGCTTTCATCCACTAGTGTCAAGAAAAGTTCCCTACTTCTTTTTTCTAAAGAGCATCCTTTTGCCCATGATCTGAATTCTAGAATCTCCTAACTATTTAGCCTTTTTGATCTACCACTTAACCTCTTTCCTGGATCCTCAACGTCTTTGTTTCTATTGGCTCTTCTCCTTCCGCGGATATTCTCACCACTCCATAATCTTGTATCTTCCAAAACTCCTTTTCCAGCTCTGACCCCACCTCCTTCTCCAGCTATTATCTTATCTACTGACTTCCAGTTTCAGTAACATTTTCCCTTATTATTGTTTGAATTGTTCCTTAAAATCTCTTCTTGATCTCTTCACTTTCCAATCCATGTTCTACCCTGCCAAAAGAATGATCTAACACACAACTCTTATCATGTTATTTTCCTGCTTAAGGAGTTCAGTGACTTTCTTTTATCTTTGTCCTAAAAACGATTCCTGTACATGCACTGTGGGGCCCTTGTGCTCCATCACCCGTGGATTCTGCAGCCCTTTCTCTGCCATTCTCCTACACACTCTCTAGAATTCGTGTTCCGGGTGTCTTTGTACTTACATCATTGTGCCTATCGAACTATACATTCCTTGAGAATAGGACCTGAGCCCGGTAATAAATACTTATCAAAAAAATGTTTTGAATCTGACATTGGCCTGCCAACAAAAGGTCAATATGGTTGATGTAGCCAGTAAGTCTGAGTAAGTTCATAACCCACGGATGTGGAATTTATTTGCAAAATAACCATTCCAAGACTTTCAGGAAAGCAACATGCTTTCTCCACAAAACCAATATGGTAAGTGCTCTGTCTTTGGGTCATATTTCTGTCACCTTTCCTGCACACTGAGGCTACACATCTGTTCTCTGAGCTATTCTTTCTTCCTCAGAACAATGCCCCTTTCTTGGCCTCGTGGACCAAGGAAGGCTTCATATTTAAATGTTTTCCTTAGGATATAAGTAACTTCTCTTCTTAGTAGAAAGGACATGAATGAAGACTATTTGCACTCAGAGACGGAGGCAGTCCTGGGTCTTAGCTAAATAACCCAGGAGGTAGATGGGAAGTCGAATGCCAGGACCTGAGAAACTCAGCACATATGTGGGCTTCACAGTCAGTAAAAGCAGACGCCGACGAGGCAGCTGCTTTTCATTATATACTGCAATCTCTAACGTTTATTTCTTTTTTTATCCCCTCAGAATCAAAATCTTCTCTGTTGGCCATACATAGTCATAATTTCATAGTCTGGAAGAGTTAGACTTTGACCACAAGTACTGTAATCAATTTCATGAGTACTAGAATCAGTTTTGCTTACAAAGTTTTTAGAAGAAATGATGCTGGACATCGGGATGATGTAGAATGATCCAGCTGGAAGATACTCCAGATATTTGATAAACATACAGCTGATATTTTCTGGCATAGTTTTCAAAGTGCTAGCTCTGTTGTGACTATAAACATATTGGTACTTATTGAAAAATAATATTCTTGTTCTGAGAAATCTGGTCATCATTATAGTAATAGTATAATAGTAATTATCCTTTATAATGAAAGAATTTTACATTCTTTTGGGGGTAGTATTTAAGAGCTTAAGTTCAGGAATGATACAAACTGGGTTCAAATTCTTGCTCTTCCATTACTAGCGGTGTGTTCTAGAACAAGAACAAGCTACTTAATGTCTTTGGACTTTGTTTCCCTTATTGTAAAATGACAATGAAAAGAGTATCTACATCATAGAGTTAAGTGAGATCATATAAACCATTAGCACATACTAACTGCTAAATGTGTGGGTTATTTTGATTATTATTAAAATTTAAAGAAGGAACAGACACATAGAACATTTAAATAAGTTACTTAAGTTAAACAAATGGTATAAATTTAGGAATGGGGTTTGGATTCAAATCTCCTTAGCACCAAATCCTGTGCACATTCCACTTCACCACGCTTCTTTAAACAGAAACATCCCATGACATATTCAAATCATACAGCTTCACAGTCCCTTGCTGTAGGAAACCAGGCTCAGGTTCATTTACCTGCTTCCCTTCCCTAGGAGCAGCTGAAAGATAGAGAGCTAGGGGTTGCATGGGAGGGAACAAAGGAAGGCAAGCCCACCACCTTTTCCTTTATTTCTGTGGCTGAGCCTTGGTTGGTTAGTGAAAAAGTCAGAGGACATCCCACTCACTGGGGTAGATGCAGAAGTACTAATAAAGCACCACATGTACTCACCATCAAATTGGTATTAATGGATCAACACATAAGTGCATATATAAGAATAACATCTATTGGATGTTGGGCGGGGGGGGGAGGAGGGAGGAGGGGACGGGTATATGCATGAACAAAGAGTGCAATGCACACCACGCAATAGGATGGACATATTTGAAACTTGGACTGAGGGGGGAAGGGGGGGCAAGGGCAACACATGTAACCTAAACATCTGTACCCCCATATTATGCTGAAATAAAAAAAAATGAAGTACTAATAAAAAGTATTCAGTACTTGATTTGGCATGGACATAGAATAATCAGAATGGATGCTGTGCCCAGCCCCACACTGAGATGCTAGAGGTCTCTTGCAGCTCTAAGTTTGTGACCTTTAATTGCTGGATTGTGAGGAGGTCTGTACGTTGAGACTCTTCCAGCCCAAAGAAAGTATTTTGGTATCTTAACCATGGTACCACCATGCAGTAGCATGTCAGGGGAAGGTCAGCTCAGGGAGTATGTACCTTTCATCCTTGTTACTGATTTGGCTTCCAATCCTGGATAATTTAGTGTTTTATTCAATGGTGAGATTTGTGGTGAGTGACGTTCAGTTTCTTTGTGAGTGAGGACAGCTTTGAATCCAGAGTCAAGTCTCATTCCAATCCCTGAGTCCTTAATCCTATGTCATACTGCCTCAGCCTGAGAGATAATATAATCCCACAGCTTTCATTTATAGTTGAGAAAGCCGAGACCTGTATGGCTGGTAATACCAGAGCCAGAACTTAGAACTATTCACTTTTCATCCAGGGCTTTCTCATGATACTATATTTTTCTCACTAATCAATATCCAAAATGATGCTAGTCTTCTCTGCAAACACTTCACCCAGTCATTATTTCAGCTCCCTGTTTGGTGGGACTCTGATAAGGGAATGCCTGTTGCATTTGGAATCCTATCAAATGTATGCAATGGCTCAGAACCTCCAAGAGATCCCTGTACATAGCTGTGTGCTTATTCCTGAAGTTTGCTAACTTTGTTCCAGGATTATTTTCTAACACAAAAAGAGACTCCTGTTCAATCCAGTCAGTCTCTCAGGCTGTTCTTGAACTAACTACACTTACTCAAACCAGATAAAAGCACTATTTTTTTAATTTTTGTATGACATTGATAATATGCAATATTTTTGAAATTCCTAACTTCTCCCATATCAAGATGAGCAACAAGTATATTTGCAAAGTATGTTGGGTTAGCCAAATATACTTGACATACCTGGGGGGATGGTCTTCTCTGGGCCCCTTGTCCTCATCTCAGGGAAGAAAGGAAATCATGGAGTTGGGCTGAGATCTGCAGAGTGTACATGAGAAAATGAGTCAGAAAAGTATCTGCATGGGTCAAACTTGCTCCATATTTATTCATTCTTCCCTGTTGCACTTGACAAGAATTTTAATTAGGTTTAATTTTTCTCTTTCCACTTTCCATTCTTCTAACCGTCACCATAGATTTCCGAAGAATAAAAATGACTTTTGACAGATTAGGACATAAGAAATGATGCTGAAATGGTCCATGAGTCTTTTGAAAAACAAATTTAAGTTCAAGACCCTAGAGAACGGTTTGTTTCCACAAACAAGATCGTTTTTTATGTTTTCACTATTATTTATTTTATACATTTCCTAAAGTTTACCATTATTCAACAGTTCACATTAGGTTATGCTTTTCCTTTCACTCAGATTTAAGTTGAGTTCATATTTCTCTATCAGGCAATTCATTATTCCCTCTCTCTTGAAACATTTTTCTCATTTGGCTTCTGGGATGTCACTGTCTCTTGGTGTCCCTCCACTCTCAATGGCCTCTCCCCACCCCTTGTCCTTTGCTGACCCCTTGACTGGTTCTAGCCACGAAAGGCTACAGTGCTCAGACTCCACACTTTTATTCCTCTAATAACTCTATTTACTCCCTACGAGATCTCATCCAATGTCATGAATTTAAAAACCATCTGTGTCCTGGTATCTTCCAAATTCCTGTCTCCATTTCCCAGCACTCCTGTGAGCTCCAGGAGGCTCCATCTAACTGCCTTCTCAAGGTCTCCGCTGGGCTGGCAAATAGGCCTTACACACTGCAGATACAAAAACCAACTGAATGATTACATAGTGTGAAACGCCCACCAAAATGCCTTGTACGTGGTAGTTGTTCAATGAAACTGAAGTTTTCTCTGTGAATGTATAAATATTTACTTTAGGAAAAAAAAAAAACAGGTGAGGGCAAAGTAATAAAACTAAAAACAAAATTATTGATTTTTACCTCCCACCCTCTCCTCCTCCCTTAATCTTTCCTTTCTCACTAAATGGTTCTACCTATAGCACGGGTCAGAAGTACAAGAGTTGTCCTTATTCCCACACTTCCTCTCCGACCCTTATTCCTTTTTGTTATAAGTCCTACTATTCTCCAGTCTCAGCGTTCCTCCCTGTCTCCTTCACGACCTCCTTAGTTCAAAACAACATCATTTTTATTCCTGGACTTTGACAATCACGTCCTACTTTCATAATTTCTTCTCTTATCTCACCTAGAGTCTTTTCTCATAGAGTAGCTGAAGTGATCTTTTAAACGTTTAAATCAGATGACTTCACTCATCTACTCAGATTTCCCAGTGGCTTCTTATTACACTCAGGACAGAAATCCAAGGTTCTTACTCACTGTGGCTAATTCCTTCTCTCCCCCAACAATCATCTTTTCACTTTCTGCCACACTTACTAGGTTCACTCACATTTGTTGTCCCTCAAATGTGCTAAACTTACTTCTGCCTCACAGCCTTTGTATCTGCTGTTGACCGTGGCATCGAACTCTTTCCTCAAACATCTCCATAGATTTTTTTCCTTCCCATTTTACGACATTTCTCTCAAATATAACATCCTGAGAAAGATCTTTCTTGTGTAGCTCATATATCACACTCCTTCACTATTTACACCCTTATCATGTTTTATTTTTGCTCTGCCACTTATCACTACCTTGCGTTATATTTTATGTTGATGTTTGTATCTTTTTATCATGTATCAGCCACTAGTTTGTAAATTACATGATGACAAAGGGTTTGTCTGTTTTGTTTACCACTACATACCCTGCTTCATGAACAATAGCTCTTCAAATATGCCAGACTTTCAGGACTGCAATGTTAGAGCAATTTTCATTATTTTAAAGATGACAAACATCTGAGGCTTATACTTATTCAGTGACTTACCAAGGTTATGACACAAAGGTCTAGCTTAATCAAAATGACATTAACTCTATCATTCTATATGTTACTTGATATTTATTGTCTTTTTGATTACTATGCTTATTTTCAAGAAAATCATGGGACCACTTATTTTGAGATATTTTATAAACACAAATGTCTCGTAGGATCCATGGCTTATGTAACAGTTTTATTTTTAGCCGGCAAGTTAGTTGGATATTTTCAAAATATCCTCCGCTGTTCCTAACAAAGACCAAACTGAAGCTCAGAATCTTTGATAGCAATGCTATGCAATATTGACAATTATTAAATGAATAGAAATTCTCTCATCATCCTTCCCGAAAGGCCAAGGAGCTAGTGCTTAAAAAAAAAAGATGAGTCTTACTCAACTCAAGAGATGGAGATAATCCTTATCTTTTAGAAATTATTGGAGAAATAGGAAAAAATGCTTGGATCATTCTATAACCACAGTAGAAACCTGATTCCAAAACATGCTAAGAACAGTTTATAAAAGAATGTTATTTTCCTATTTCACTAATGAATATCCAGATAAAAATCTTGGCTAAACTAATTCAACAATATATTAAAAACTAGTGTATTAAGTTTTTAATATACATTCACGTAGAATTTATTCCAGAGATAGAAGGATGATTTTAACATTAGAAAAATTTGCAAATACAATGATCACCTTAATAGTACAAAAAAATCACATAAAATTAAAATATTGTGTTAAAATTTATTTATGATTTTTTTAAAAGTTCTTTAAAAATTTAGGTAGAGAAGCCATATAAAAATTACCTTTCATTTTCTTTTTAAGGAATTTGATAAAACTTAATTAGAAAATGTTATAAAAAATACTATTCAGCTTTAAGAAACAATGGCGATTTAGCACCTCTTGTATTCTCCTGGATAGAGCTGGAACACATTCTGTTAATTACCAGAATTCTTAGTAGAAAACCATTAAACATACTCTTTTTAAGTCAGGCACAAGATAAATTCAGCAACTATTTCAACTCCTGATCAACAGCGTATCAGATGTCTTAGGTAATACAGTGTAAGAAGAAAAAATAATTAAATGGTATATATTTATGAAGGGAAAAAAAACTGTGACTATTTGGAGGTCATGTGACTATTTGCATATAAACTCAAGGAATTCATTGACAAATTATCAGAATTAATAAGAAAATTTAGCAAGGCTCCTGAAGAGAATATAAATCTATAAAAATCAATAGGGTTTCTTTACTAAAGATATGCAAAAAATAAAAAATACTATTATAACAAGAATATTAAAATCCATAATGTATCTATGGTTTACTTTATTAGAGGATGTAAAATGACTTTATAGAGATAATTTTAAAATTTATTACAGATAATAAAAAATAAATATCAGAATAAACGGAGAAAAATATTGTTCTTGTCAATCGAATCATATAACATCAAGTACAATGTACACTACTCTGGTGATAGACGCACTAAAAACCCTGATGTCAGAATTATACAATTCATCCATGTAACAAAAACACTTGTACCCCTTTTATATCTTGAAATTTAAAAACTTATATAGCATCGTAAAGATGTTAATTTTCCCAAAACAATTTAAAAATTCAGTGCGATACTACTCAAAATTCCAACAGGCTTTTAAAGGCAGACTTGAAAACTGATTCTAAAATACATACGAGACATACAGTTTCATGAATAGCAAAGACTACTAAAAAAACAGTAAAATAGAGGTTGAAGACTAACCAGGTATTAAGACAAGCTACAAAAATGTATTATTAAATACTGTGTAGTACTGATATGTTTATATGCAAATAAATTAGTGAAGTAAAACAGAGATCAATGAAACAAATATCACACACCCACAGATACAATATGCATATATACATTTTTTATGTAAAACAGGAGGCTTAAAAAACTCTGAGAAAAGAAAAAAAATTTAGTTCATATTGCACTCACTATATGCAGAAAAATAAAGTTAGATTTCTACCTCACACATTATATAAATATAAACCATAAGTAAATTAAAACCTAAATATAAAAAATAAACTAAAAAATCAATAACCAACAGAAGAACATATAGGAAAATATCTTTGCAAACTTCAGATGAGAAAGTATTTCTTAACACTCAAAAAAATGACAGACTTTACAAGAGGAAAACATTGATTTCACTTAATCAAAATTTAGATTTCTCTTCACGAGAAGATGCTACAAAGTTAGCAAATAGATGATTATTGATAAGGGAGTAATGTTTCAATATAGAAGAAAATCAATAATCAAAAGGATATGAATAAACAAATCGAAAAAGGGAAATCAGACTCATGAAGTTTATGAGATATTCAAACTTATAGTAATCTGAGCAATATCAATTAAAATAACAAGTTTATACCCATTAGGTTAACAAAAACATAAAATTGGATTATGCCAAGTGCTCTTGAGATTATGAGGAACTCTCCTGCACTGCTAGTAAGTGTTTAACCAGTTGTAGCCTTTCCGGAGAGTAATTTGGCAGGACTGGTTATGCTATCTCTTACTAACAAATAATCCTACTCTTAGATGCGTGAGAAACTCTCCTACAGATCCATGAGAGGTCAGGCATAGGGTCATTGGATCACTGTTTAGGGAAGCAGAGCACGTGGACAACCTCAATGTCCGTCACAGGAGATATGAATGAGCAAAATGCAGGGGGTGAATTTGCAGTGATGACATATTAAGCAAAAGCTTGAAGTAATAATTTAGACTGATAACAGCCAGCTGGATAGATTTAAGAAAAAAAGTATTGAGCGTAAAAAAGAGGTGAGAATTAAACCAAGACATTTTTTACATAGATTAAAAAATACATACACACAAATAAAATTTCTATCGGGGATATACACTTATCTAGGAGCACATTGAAAGCTTTAGGGTGGGTTCACTGTAAAGGCAGGGGTAATAGGGAAATGACAATGGGCAGGGGATGAAGGAGAGTATAATAATAAACTGAATAAAATGAGGAAGAGACCATACTGGGATAATTGAGTATGATGTGCAATGAAGTGAGGCTCATGAGTAACTCAATATTCTGTACCTGCTGTCCAAGAAATAAAATTGTCTGAGAAACCTACTGGGACATTTTGCCCAGAATTATTTAATTGTGAAACTGTGCTCTACTTTTATTCCTTGCCATCAGAATTTCTTAGGACTTCAGTCTCTTAGTGACTTAATAATTGTCTTGTGCTAAAAAATATGCTTTTTTTCACCTAAAACATGGAATATTCATTAACATTAATGGATTTGGGGATATACTTGAGAGAAAACAATATCTGACAAAAATATTGATAAAGCCCATCTTCTCATGCTATATATAATTTCTTCCTAACTGTTGTACTTTTAAAGATGTTTATTTATTTATGTGGCTCAGAAACCCTGGCCAATTGCTAAGAGAGTAGATTTTAAATGTTCTTACCATAAAACAATGATAATTATGTAAGGTAATATGTGTTATTATTGATATATGTAATAATTAGTTTTATTTAGCTGTTGTACAATTTATACATATTTCAAAACAACATGGTATACAGGATAAATACATACCATATTCATTTGTCAATTAAAAACCAAAACAAAGGCAAATTCTGGCCAATACAAACTATATACTACTATCCATCTAAGGCTATTTGGTAAAGATACATACTAGTGGCAGCTATAAATACGTATCCCCTTATATCTGCACCTCGAGTTGTGTGGAATAGATGCAGAGTATTCTTAAGGGTTTGAATGTAGACACAAATATATCAAGTCATTTCAAAGACAATTGAAACACAGAATAGTAAAGTAATATTTGTGCTCTCCACTAAGCCCTTTTAAGACTTCCTGTACTCAGAGAACTAAGTGCTGAGTTGTGTACTGCAAGATTAAACTTGATCACTTTACAGAAGGTCCCTGGCCAAGTACTCCATACGATGGAAACTGTGGGGAAATTTTCAAGGCAACCTTATATAGTGGAAAGAAATCTGAACTAAAATTGTGAGGATTTGCCTTGGATTCCCCATATTGCTTATTCCTAACAACTTGAGAAATCACATGATATCCATGATATCGTCTTTCCCCATCTTAAAATGGTGGATAAGTAGTTCTAAATTGCAAGATTATTGTGGGACTCTAATGGCATAACAAATGTGAGAAAGTTTAGCAGACTAGCTGCTATAACATAAAGGATTATGTTAGGGAAACTACCAGCAAGCCTGATTGTTTACCCACCCTTAACCTGTCACCTCACTTGTTTGGAGGTGAAAAACCAACCAAAACAAAAGGTAGGAATGGAGGAAGATCATTTTGAAAGCACAATATGAGCAGCAGAAATTCTGGAGAACTTTGCATCCATTCGAGAGTTGAAGGGAAAGGTTATATCAGCCTATGGAGAATTTAGCACTAATCTCCACTAGTTTCTTCCTTCTTCCCTTCCTTCCAGTTTTAAGCCTCGGTCGGCTAAAGCCCTAAAGTTGAAGCTCACTTCCAGACCCAGTTCGGGATCTTCAGCCAGGTCAGAGTTGAACATCTCTCATCTCAAGAGGAGAGTATCACAGTATGCAAAGACTTCATAAATAGCAGGGGAACTGTAACTTTTTTTCCCTGCTGGAACACTTTTAAGAGTTATAGGAAGTGCATACACACTCGGGCTATTCCTGGTCTCTGGGACATATATTTGGCCTAGGTAAAACTCAGATTTGTGTCTCCAGGCTTCATTGGCTTATGGGTTACATCATTTCACAAACACAACAGCGAAGTTGAGTTTCTCTAATTCTATTCTCACTAGCACATTATGAGAATCGCAGAAACTTCAGCACTCTGAAATTTATCCCTTCCCAGCTACTTTATGAAGTCCCCACAGAGTAACTCCAGTGCTTGTGAATTCACTCCTCTAGCTAACAGGAATTTTTACCATTTCCTGAGGTAAATGCAGTGAATGTGGGGAATGTCACCATTTCCTCTGCCACAGTATAGTACCAGCCATTTTCACTTTACTCAGACATTTTGAGTCATGAGGTCTCTGGCTCTTACGGAGACTCTGATATTCTTACCTCTGATGTTTTCTTGGTTTCTCCTCTTTTCCTTGTCAGCTTGTATGCATCCACGATATTTCAGTCATCCTTTCTTGTGTTTATTCTTTATTCCCCCTTGGCATCTACAGACTATAAGACATTGCTTTCAAGCTCTCAAGCTCTCAATCAAAATTTTAGCTGAATCACTTTTATTTTTAACCACAGCTTTGGCTCAAAACTCTGGCACCAGTTCCTGGAGAAAAATATTAAATAAGTGGATAAAATGAGTCACTCAACCACTATTGCACTGAAACTAATTTCTCTGCTCTGTAAATGGGCATGCATATTTGTAACAGCATAGGTGCCTTCTCTCTTTCTCCATAGACTGAATCTTTTAGAATGATCCTTGGCTCTTCATAAAAATGCAGACCTGGTAGGTGTGCCCCATCAGCCTCAGATATGCCTGAATATACTTTTCTTGTTTGAAATTAAGGTGTGAGATGAACACAATTTAAGAGCTTAATCTAGTATCTCTCATAGACTGTCAAAGAAACAATTAGAAAACAGCACTTGGAGAGTTGCTAATTATATAATAAATTTTATGTGGTAGACTGTAAATGGCATTTCAGATCAGAGAAGAAAGTCGGTGGGACTTGAGATGGATATTAAAGAATGGATTTGTCTAGAGAAGGGAGGAAGATAACCTCTAAGGAAGAAAAAGCTTGATTAAAGACATAGCAGCAGGAATGATTGTGTCCATACTGTAAGCTTTCTAGACTGCTCACATTGAAGAATATATTTTGGAAATAATTAAAACCAGAGTTGTCTCGACAAACAGTTACTCAGTTCATACAGGGCCTTTGGAGTTGATGCAGTAGAAAAATGAAGCCATTGTCGATTTTAAGAACTCCGCAGTCATGGATAACCATGTTTATAGAGTGGTCTGAGATGGGTAAAGGTGGTAAACAGAGAGAACAACTAGGGATATATTAATAAAACTAATATGTGAGATAATACAAATTTAGACTCTAGTAGTGGGGGGGAACAGCAGGTAGGGTGGGAATAAGGATGAAAAATTGTGAAGAAATAACCAACATGACTTGTGGATGGCTAAATACAGAAAAGTTATTTTTCAATGGCACACTAAAGAATGCCAAGATTCCAGTTTATGCCTTGACTGTTACCTCAGAGCATGAGAGAGAGAGAGAGAGAGAGAGAGAGAGAGAGAGAGAGAGAGAGAACACGCATTGAGCTTACAGAAGTCCTTCACACCCACTTTAATTATAGCAGTCCCACTTACCTGTTTTACCTATTAAATTTATTGGACTTTTATGTAACGTTCTGATTTTTATGTTGTCCTGTGTTATAGGTTCTTCTAGTTGCAAATAGGTTAACTTAAACTCTGTCACCCTCACTTCACTTATTCCAAAGAAGGAATTAATTGTGAAAATGCTGGGATATCTCACAGAGCTGAAGGAAGACTTGAAGAATTATCCTTAAGGAAAAAAAATTCCAGACCTATTTCAGGGAGTTGAGCAAATTGAATTCATGAATTTTACCAATAGGTTGTTTCCATTAAGGTAATTTCACTATAAGGAATCTTACCTCAGAGTTGCTCTCTGACAACCTCACTGTCCTAGGACAGAGAATCAAGCACGACTGGATCCATGTTACTGACTCAGTATCTTCTTAGTGCACCTCAGTTTAGGCATACAACCTCTAGGTGCTCTTGGCTCAAGGTTTACCTGTGGTATTGGCAGATTTAATGTAAGCAATCAAGTATGCAAAGTTCATCAACAGCTTCCAGATTTTCACTCCCAACACTGGAAAAGAAAAGCAGCCAAGTGCAAAAATAGGAAGACAGAAGATGATGTCAACATTGAGGACAGGGTCATGGAATTGATTTTACATATACAGTTTGATTTTGGATATGTGGCTATATGGTGAAATATCCAATAGACAAAAATAGAATACTAACTTCTAGGAAGGGCAAGATTGGACATAAAGATTTGAGTTACTGGCACAGGGGCAATAACTAAAACTCTGAGAGTAAATATCTTTTTACGAAGGAAAGGGCAACATAAAGAAAAATAATGGTGTTGCTGTTCATCAAATTATTTAGGTTAAGTAAAATGTGATTTATGAATCTGGGTGCACCTAGGTTGGGCGCGTACATATTTAGAATTGTTATGTCTTCTTGTTGAACTGTACCCTTCACCATTATATAGTGGCCCTCTTTGTCTTTTATTACTTTTGTAGATTTAAAGACTAAGTTGTCTGAGATCAA
>CAUYSK010073817.1:0-42402 GCA_963575035.1 Avahi laniger | reverse complement strand
GGGTGCCAGATAGAAAATCAACATACAAAAATCAATTGTATTTCTGTACATTAACGATGAACAAACTGAAAATGAAGTTTTAAAAAGTTTAATTTATAATATAATCAAAAAGATAGAATTTAGAAATTAACAAAAAAAGTGCAATAGTTGCATTTTGAAAATTACAATACATCATTGAAATAAATTAAAGAAGACCTAAACAAATGTGAAGATATCCCATGTTCAAGAAAGAGATGAGTTCTCAAACTGATCTATAGATTTAATGCAATTCCTTTCAAAAATCCCAGTTGCTTTTTTTCTTCAGAAATTGACAAGGTGATCCTAAAATTCCTATGGCAATGCAAAGTATCTAAAATAGCAAAAACAATTTTGAAAAGGGAGAACACAGTGGAAGGATTCACACTTCTGGATTTCAAAACTTTCTATAAAGCTACAGTATTACAGACAATGTAGTACTGTCATAAAGGTAGACATATAGATCCATGGATTAGCATTGAGATTCCAGAAACAAAAGTTCATGTTAATGTTCAATCAATTTTCTACAAAGGTTCCAAGACAAGTCAATGAAAAGAATTGTGTTTTCAACAAATGTTTCTGGGACCACTGCAAATCCACATGCAAAAGAAAGACTTTGTATCTCTTGCTTATACTGTCCAAAAATTAAGTCAAAATGACTAATAGATATATATGTAACAGTTAAAACTATGAAATTCTTACAAGAAAACATAGATGTAGGTCTTTGTGACCTTAGATTAGGCAATGGTGTCTTAGATACAACACTGAAATTATAAATGACAAGAAAATATAATAAATTGGAATTTGTCAAAATTAAAATTTTTTATGCTTCAAATGACACCATAAAGAAAGGGAAAAGGTATTCCACAAAATGGGATAAAGTATTTACATAAATTTTGTATCTGATTTGAGGCTTATAAACAAAATATATTAAAACATTTATAACTCAATAATAAAAATATGAATAATAGATTTTTTAAATGGACAAAGGATTTGCATAAATGAATCTTCAGAGAAGATATATAAATGGAGAATAAGCACAGGAAAAGATTCCTAGCATCATCTGTTAAATGAATGCAAGTCAAAACCATGATGAGATACCAATTCATACCCTTATTATGGCTATAATCAAAAAGAAAAATAATAACATGGATGTGGAGAAATTGGAATCCCGTGTATTGCTGATGGGAATGTCATATGATGCCGTCATTTTGGTAAACAAAGAGTTACCATGTGATCCAAGAATCCCACTTTTAGGTGTATACCCAAGAGGGATTTTAAAACATCCACACGAAACCCTGTACAGAAATGTCCACAGCATCATTATTCATAATTAACTTCCCAAAGTGGAAACAATCCAAATATCTATCAATTGATGAATGGATAAACAAAATGTGATATATCCAAAAAGGGAATATTATTTAGTAATAAAAAAGAATGCAGTACTGATACATGCTACAACATGGATGGACCTTGAAAATATTCTAAGCAAAAAAAGGCAAGTATGAAAGACCACGTATTTTACTATTGCATTTATATGAAATGTACAGAATAGGCAAATGTAGAGAGATAGAAACTAGACTAGTGGTTTTCCAGGGACAGGGATATGGGCTTTGAGGGGTGAGAGGATGAATAGGATAAGAGATGACCGCTAATATGTACAGAACTTTTTTGGGGGGTAATGAAAATGTTCTAAAACCAGATAGTGGTGATAGTTACACAACTCTGTGAATATACTAAAATCTATTGAATTAGATACTTTAAAAAGGAAAAAGAATTCCAAACAAATAATCTTCAGAAAAATACTTTCTGTTAACTAAAGTCAGAGACTACCAAAAAACAAAAATGAAACAATTTCTTCAAAAATATAAGCTTTAGAATTTTTTTTTCTTTTTTTCTTTTTTTTTTTCTTTTTTTTGGAACAAGGTCTTCCTCTGTCACCCAAGCTGGAGGGCAGTGGCTTGATCATAGTTCACTGTAAACCCGAACTCTTGGGCTCAAATGATCTTCCCGCCTCAATATCCTACTAGCTAGGACTATTGGTGCAGTACAATGCCCAGCTAATCTTTTTACCTTTTTTGTAGAGACCAGGTCTCTATGTTGCCCAGGTTGATCTTGAACTCTTGGCCTCAAGCGATCCTATTCAGCCTCCCAAAGCACTGGGATTCAGGTGTGAGCCACCACACCTGGATAGAATATTTATTTTTATATTTAAATTTGTCATCTTTTTCTTAATATGAATATTTAATTATTTTTCTAATCGATCTTTACCTACCAGTGTAAAAGAAGTCTGAAGATATTCTACATGTTATTTAAAATGTAGTTTATATCTTAAACAAAGGATCTTATGAGAATGGATACTTTAGAGATAACATTGTTTTCTTCAAAATTGGAAAGATGAAAACTGAAACATGTAAACCAAATACAGGAAAGATACTTTCAAAGATGTATTATTTGACTAGTTTTTCATTCATTTGTATTTAACTATTTTCTTTTTCTGTTTTTGAATGAACCAATATTAATTTTTTTTGCAGATCATCAACCATTTTTTTTTTTGAGATTTACTAATTTATTGGTATTGACCTTTACATCTGTTATCAGTGCTACTTTCAGTCTGAATTTTGGATATTTGTACTTTTTGTCTTATTTTGATTAGCTCTATCATGGAGATAAAAAAATACATATATATAATTTTATAGATCTATTTATTTGTATCTGTGCTTCTATCTACCTATATAGAAGGAGATAAAATTTTATAATAATAGTTCAAATTATACATGACTTTTTAAGGGAAAATTATTAAACTTAAATCTTCTGGAGTTTAAAGGAAACAAAAGAAGAAATAAGTAAAACCGTAGGAATTGCTGAACTTCAGAAAATGGTTTGTTTACTGTGAGAAATATCAACTCCTAAAAAATTCCCCTAAGGCAGATTTATAAAACTTATGGCCTGGGGACCCAATATGGTATACAGATACGTTTTTATTTTTATTTTTTTTTGGCCTGCCTAGTATAGGCCTACACTGTGTTTTAAATTTGAATGAGTTGTCAAATTTTTTAAATAAGGAGATTTCTCATAAAAATCTGGAGTTTCAGAGTGTCCTATAAATCGGAAACTCTGGCAATACCATGCTGCGTGGAAGCAGCCTGCAGGAGCTAAGGAGTTGCAGTTCCTTTAAATGGGACATGCGCTCTCTCTGCATGGCGCACAAAATCTCTCTGTATCCCCAACACTGGGCTGGATGTCAGTTGCTGGTTGCCATTTATCATCTTACACATTTTTGGCTCTATTGATTCAGTTACCTCTAGTCGTTTGATTTTGTGTCCTCCGCCCTTGGCTTTCCATATTGCTCTGTTAGTTGCCAATGACCCTGACCCACCCGTTCTTAGCATTTGCCACTGCTGTTGTCATCTTCCGCATCTCCTGTCATCTAAAATCCCCAATGGTTATTAGTTCTCTGTTCCTTCCAGTTCTCTGCTCTGTGCACCGTACTTCATCAGATGACGTCAACCACTTCTCAATACCTCGTAAACTCATTCTCTTCAATGTCCCAGAGTTAAATTGGCACAGCCATGGCTACCGATTCTTCTCTTACTGAAGTGGAGTTAGTGTAACTCTCACTAGGAGATCCCACACTAAATAATATTATAGTATTAAGGTATTCTAAATACTATTTAGACCGCCTATCAGTCTTCTCCCTTGTCTTTGCAAATTACTACTTTTTTTTTGTTTTATCAATGTCTCTTTTAGGAATTATGCTCATATCTGCATTTGCATGTAATCTGATTATTAGCCTTGTATATCACTTTCAGGGTGAATATACTTTCAGGATACAAGTAACAGAAAATCCACTCCAAACTTGCTTAAATAGTAAAGAAGTGTACTGGCTTTTATAAAAGTACAGGGTGGGACATATTTATTCAGTGACTCCAGTTGCCTTTTTTTTTTTTTTTTTTTAGTTTCTTTAGACACATGAGTGAACACAGTAATGCTGTTAGGGAGAAGGAAGGGGAGACAGATGAATAGTACGCAGTCAGCAATATTCATCACAATCAAACTCTTCAGCCACCAAATACACATATATTCTTCTTCCTTTATGTAGATATAATGTTTTCTTCCATAGGACTATCAAGTACCCCAGGACCTGAAAGAGAAGTGAGATACTTGGTGAGTCCAGTTGGCAGTATCTAGTTCTACCTGTAGGGTGGGTCTCTGTCCATTTTCCTTCATAGCCATATTGAAGATGGACATTGGAGAGTATGTCTTCTGTAGGGATGGCATGGCATTTGCAGTCTAGTCCCAGTAGGTGCAAAGTTGAGGGCCTGGTCACTGTACTGGGTTTGATCAATTAAAGAGTGCACTGGGCTAGGCTTCGAATGTTTTAGGCAGTACAATTCCCCTAAGTGTATTGATATGTGCTGCAACATGGATGAACATTGAAAATATTCTAAGTGAAAGGAGGCAAGTATGAAAGACCACATATTTTAACTCCCTTA
The DNA here is from genome assembly GCA_963575035.1 of Avahi laniger. Taxonomy (NCBI): domain Eukaryota; kingdom Metazoa; phylum Chordata; class Mammalia; order Primates; family Indriidae; genus Avahi; species Avahi laniger. The sequence continues at coordinate 37,891 of CAUYSK010073817.1, read as the reverse complement.
AAGCAGTAGTATTGCCTAAAATATTTGAAGCCTAGGCCCAAAGCGTTGATTTTTTGCATCCTAAAATTAGCAAGCATGGTAACCACAGTAATCTGGTCAAAGTCTGATTCTGATCATTTCATTCCCTTAATATCAAGCTTCTGTTCACTGCTGATTCCCTTGAACCTTGATTGGCACCTTTGTCTTGACCTCTGTCTCAGAGCAATTAACAAAAACCAAACCTAGGTGAAAGGGCAACAAAACTTTCATAATTACTCTGCATTAAATTCCCATCTGCATCTTCTCAATGGTATGATTAACTACTTCATTAGTTAAAAAGGTTTTAGCAGAATTTACTTGAAAGAGGTCTGAAGAGTAGATTCACATTGTATGCCAATATTGTCACCTTCGAGGTCTCCTACCTTACTGTTTTGTTATCAAAAAGTTTAACTTGGGGGTAGGGACTTGGCATTCCTTTACCTATCAAATTCCACATTAGTGTATTTGAAATAATTTAGATTTCAGTGTACAGGCAAAAAAGAATGATATTTTCTCCATCCCTTCTTCCTTATTTTCAGAAAGCTCAATTTATGATAATCCAGTATCTATCTTACAGACCTCATTAAAGGCTGGAAGACTAATCTGGCACAGTCTGATGTTCTGATTTTTTTCTTCCAATCACTCTATGTTTCACTCTCTGTAAATATCCGGTAATTCCTAAGGCAGGAAAGGTGTCATTTTAAACAACTCTTTTATAACTGCAAAACAAACACCATCAATTTCCTAGTCCAAGAGAGAGGGATTCTTTTCACTGACCCCCTTCTACCTTGATGTGGCACCACACACTAGATACCAAATTTTGTACCCACTAAGATCACAACTGCTACCAGTACCAGAAAATCCAGGTCAGACTATCTTAAATAGCAAGAAAAAAATTGAATCATATAACTGGAAGTCGAGAGCTAGGATGGGCTTCACGAAGCTATCATGCTATCTTTCCTAAACTGATGTAATTCCCTAATACCTTTCTCTGTGCTTCAGCACCCCTATGTCACTTCACCATATAGCAGTCACAGTGATCTGCCAAAAATTAAAATCAAATTATGTCATTCCCCTGATCAAAACACTCCAATGGCTTTTCATCACAATGAGAATAAAATCCTAATCCTTCCCATAGCCTCAGACACTTGATGTAATATGGTCCTCTAGATCTCTCTGGCCCAATCTCCTATTGCTCTTCTCTGACTCCACCATAGCCATACTATTCCATTTTCATGTTCTTTCAACACGACAAGCTTGTTTCTACCTTAGGACCTTGATGTTTGCTACTGTTTATGTCCAGAATACTTCTACACAGAGTCTTGCAGGCAATACTTACTGTATCAGTCAGGGCTCCAGAGAAACAGAACCAATATGATGCGTGTATATGTTTATTATAAGTAACTGACCCATGTGATTATGGAGTCTGGCAAGTTTCAAATCTATAATGTTGGCCAGCAGCCTGGAGACCCAGGAAAGTTGATGGTGCAGATGAGGTCTGAAGGCCAAATGCTGAGAATTCCCTTTTTGTTCTATTCAGGCATTCAAGTGATTGGATGAGGCCCACTCACATTACTCAAAACAATCTTCTTTATTCAAAGTTCATTGATTTAATGTTAAGCCCATCCAAAACCACCTTCCATGATGACATAAAATTCACCATCACACTCACATATTCAAAGAAATTCCTCAAAGCCCCTACTGAAAGAGTCTATCAAATTTCATATCCTTTATTCCTTTACCACATTTTACCTTACTCCTAGCTTTTATCAATGTTTAAAATTTTATTACATACTTATTTGTTGTATACTTATTATGTCTCCATTTCTGGAATATCACTATTATTCTTGTTTACCACCATTCTTACAGAATATAAACAAGCTTGTTTATATTATATAAGCTACCATACAAGTTCTTGTATAGTAGATGCTTCAAAAACTTGAATCAGATTTTTATATTCACCAGGGAGACAAATAAAAAGTCCTTTGTATCCAGAAGAAGATGGCTATACACAGAAATAATTGTAAGGTTTTTCCTAAATAATGTTGGCTACGGTGTTATTCGTCTGTTGTCTCTCATCCCACCCCTTCTCTGCTCTGAAATGCTGAGAAGTCTACAAAGTCTACTTAGAGCCTTCCAACTGAAGATGCCAGTGGAGAGATCAAATAGTTGGAGAAGCAGATAAGCTATTGTTCTTCTTTTCTCTTGCTCTTTGGAAGCATTTTTGAGTGACTACATCAGGTCCATTCATCTGCAATCCAGCGTCAGCTTCAGCGACCCCTCTTCCATGCATGCTTCCAGCACAAACTGCAGGACCCCTTTTTCATGGTTTCAGTGCTATTTCAACTAGCTACCATATCAGGGAAGCATTGAGTGTTCTTCTGGAATTTGATTACACCATTTTATCACTTTTGTTTCCAAGAACTTGATGAAGTAACCACTTCCAGCAATTACTAATCTCTGGCATACTTCATCTTTATTTCCTTTTATTTCTCTTAAACTTTCTAATACAAGGTAGCAATAATCCTGAATCAGACCCTCAAATTACAGTCCATTGTTTAAAATCCTCAGAGTGCTTTCAGTTTGTGGGGGGCAGTTCTAGGAAATAGACTTCAAAGATGAAATTCTTGGGTTAGGTACCTTGTAGAGCTTGAATATAGCCATGACCCTATCAGTAGTGGAAAATGGGTTACTGTTAATTTCTGACATGCCATGGCATCACATTTACCAACTTGTTATTTGTTGTTGCTTTAGATGAAAGGCCTCCTGAAGGCAAGGTTCTGCAAAACCAAGTGGTTAACGCATTCGATTGCTACAGTAGTAATGATAACTACTAAAGCCTATAGTGCAAGATTTCAATTTTGAGAGTCTACTGGATTGCTTATAGAGAGAAATTTATAAGCCTAGGGCTTTATAATCTTAGTTCAAGACAGGTCAGAGAACCAGAGAAATTTTATTGTCCTCTGAAAATAATCTCTCATTTATTGTAGTTGCCAGGGAGATCACAAATCCCAACCTAAATCTAAAAGTGAAAATTCCAGAATTACAATGTAAGTTCAAGTCACTGCCTTACCAAATATCTTATGTGAAATTTAGAGCACATAATCTTGTGTAAAATTTATTGGAAAAGAATGGATCTCTGGACTTGACATAGTGACATTTGAGTAGCCATAGATGAATCTCAGGACCCTGAACCCACAAATCTTATTGAACTTGTACTGCTAGCAGAAACAGATTCCCATATCTAAGGATATCAGTCTTTTTTTTTTTATTTGGAAACCCTATAATAACCTCCTGCAAGGAAGTTGCTTTGCAAGTGGATGCCTATTCATAAGACCTATCCTCACCATTCCTCTCTGCCTTCAGGTTTATACCTTGAGTCAGATTTAGGCATACATCTTGTGGACAAGTACAAAATTTTACCCCAGGGGACATGATTTATATATAAAAATTAATTGTACAAAAACTAATTGTAAGATTATTATTTTGTTTTACTCATTTTGGCTTATATTTGGAGACTATGTGTGGGAATGAATTCTAAAGATTTTGGAACAAAGAGAGATTTACAGAAATTCTACATTCAATGTGCTATCTTGAGCAGCTAGGAGTGACTCAACTGTGAACACAACATCAGACTCTAATGTGGCTTATATTCAATGACGTTGAGAGTGTTCAACTTCTCTGGCATGATATCGAAGAAAGATTCCAAGGCTTAGGGAGGTAGAAATAACAGAGTGTATATGTTATTTGAAACTTGGTCATCCCCCACCACAGATAACGCTCCCTTCCTTTATTTAGATTTTGAGAAATGCATTAGTGATGAAAGTACCAGAATCCTCAAAACTCTGTGATTGAGGGGGTGATAGGAATATGAATAGAACAAGATTGCTTATGAACTGATAATTGTTGAAGTGATAGATAATAGTGGAATAATTATACTATTCTTCTTCTTTTATATATTTTTGGAATTATCTATAATAAAATTGAAGAAAATGAGTTTTATAGTGGCTGTCTTTTGTTGGCTGAGGTCGACATTGGAAGAAGCCAACTTTGAAACAGCTCATGATTTCAGCAGATATCATGGGATTTCTGAATAGCAGAAGCCAAGTGGCAGTGCCTAACTACTAGAGAAAAGGTGTATATCATGACCTGGTCTGTGGATTCTAATTTTCTCATCTTTTCAGTGCTTCATCAATGGGCTCATGTGCAAAGTGGCCACAATGACAGATATAGAGATTCTGTAAGAAATCAATAGTATGGATCTTCCCTTACCAAAGCCATTTGACTACCATCCTTGCTAAGTGCACAGGATTTAGCAGAAGAGGTCAAGCTTAGATCCTGATATGGCATCATTCCTCTGTGAAGACCACCAGCTGGGATCAAAGTGATTGCTTTGGACTTCTTCTGGCTTGAATCTGGAAACAAATTTGTCCTTACTGGAACTTCCACTTATTCTAGAAATTGCTCCTCTTTTTCCTTCGTCCAATGCCTCTTACAGCACCAACATTAGGAGACTTTTGGAGTGCCTTATTCACAATCAAGATATTACATGCCATATTGCTTCTTCTTTTCTTTTCTTTTTTTTTTTTTTTTTTTTTTGAGACAATCTAACTCTGTTACCCAGGCTAGAATGCCATGGCATCAGCCTAGCTCAAAGCAACCTCAAACTCCTGGGCTCAAGAGATCCTTCTGCCTCAGCCTCCAGAGTAGCTGGGACTACAGGCATGCACCACTTATGCTTGGCTAATTTTTTCTATATATTCTTAGTTGTACGGCTAATTTCTTTCTATTTTTAGTAGAGACAGAGGTCTCGCTCTTGCTCAGGCTGGTCTCGAACTCCTGACCTCCAGTAATCCTCCTGCCTCGGCCTCTCGGAGTGCTAGGATTACAGGCGTGAGCCACCACGCCTGGTCCATATTGCTTCTAACCAAAGAGCTTATTAGAAAACAAAACAAGTGTATCTGATAGTTTCATACAATTCACTGATCTTATCATATACTTCTTGGCTTAGAAGCAGCTGCCTTAACAGAAATATAGAATGTCCTACTGAAGTATTAGATATAGTGCCAGCTAAGAGAAGATAATCTACAAATCTGGGGTGTTTCTATATACCATGTATTATCAGCTTTTACTAGATATATCATATATGATATTGTTTTACTCTAATATATTAAACAAGAAGGAAAGTGAATCACTATCCCCTCCTGTCCACAACTTTGGGCCCTATTGATTGAGAGAACTTGTTTTCATAATGAATAATATTTTAAACATTGAACATAGTTCTTTCATTGAAATAGAAGTTGAGTCTTCTACCTGACCACTTTGGGCTCCTCATTTCACTGAACCAACAAAAATCTAAGGGCTTGCCACGATTTCTGGCGTGACTGATCCTGATTACCAAGGGGAGGTTGGATTACTACTCTATAGTGGATGCGGGGAGAATTATATCTGGAACCAAGGAAGTTTCCTGGAGTGCTTTAATGTTCAATGGGGAAAATTAATGGAAGCTTAGACAACCCAAAAAGGCAGCTTCACTAAGGACTCAGACCTTCGGGAATGAATATTTGGCTCATCTTCACAAAGTAAGGACCATATTAACTGAGATTGTGGCTGGGAATGGATGGTAGATGAAGAAAATTATTTATGTATAAGGACTATAGCACAGCACTTTATATTGTAGATGTTAACTAAATTCTTTCCCTTCTTTTAACATAAGGAGTAATGACAGTGGCTAAATTTACAATTTAATCTTTAGGGGAGTGAATATCCAGGTGGACTATGACTTGGATGAAAACTCATAGGTAAATATGTAAGTAATAAGATTTTATGCTTTACATTTTTGGGGAGGAAGTGAAAGCATCTTTTCTTACATCCTGATAAAGAGAAACATGTCATTGTTGTATTAAAATTTAAGTGCAAGTAGGAGGGTGTATATGAAGGCTGAGTTGCCAAAGGGTTTAATGTGTTGATTATTTGCCTACTTTTCCTCATCTTCTTTCCCACCATTCTTTTATCTATGATTTTATGGTTGGAGAGGCTGTATATTAAATTTTCCAGGCTCCATTCCCATCGAGTTCCTTAAGTTACATCCATAGGAGACACTGGGAGAAGAGTAGGAGGCAGTAAGAGGAGAGACACTATTATAGTTTTGCTTGTTTCTTTCTCCTTTTGGCAATAATGGATGTGAATACACCCCTTCAAAGACCATGGTTCAGCAATCGTACTCCCTTTTCATGGTTCCTGCACTGACCCCTATGGTCCCTCCTTGGTGGCACCCTCAGCAGCACAGCCTTAGCACTAGCAGAACCCCCTTCTCTCTATGGTCCATTCCTGGGCCCTAGTAGATATTTTATGAAGTTGCTAATCTTTGGTTTATCTCATTTTCTCCTTATTACTCTCCCAAACCTTTTCAACACCTGTGAAAGCCTGTATTAGATATTTGTTTGAATTGTCTGCAGTTGTTTATTTTTTCCTACCTGGATGTGAACTGACACAATCATAAAATGACTGTGCTATTTCCTTGCTTTACACTCATATGCAATTAAAATACAAAGAAAAGTGGACACATTTTCTATTAGCTCTCTTTGAAAGAAATTTATTTCTCAGAAGCCATCAAAAGCTTCTATTTTTTTCCCATGTGACCAAATTCCACAATCAATTTCTATATTAAACCCTGTGGCTAGGGAATGAAATGTGACAATGAGCTGTGACCTGAATTTCTGAACCAATGCCTGTGACAAGGTATTAATACATGGCATTTCCCTTAGACGGACCTGGTCCTGGAGGCACAGGTGAGATTAAACTCAGCCTAAAGCATGTGGGATGCATGATGGAGAGGTGCACAGCTATTATAACGGAAATAGAAGTGGATACTGGATAAGCAATGAATAGTGTGCTCTGTAAGCTCTCATTACATTTGTTGCACTTATCTCTGGAGTTGTCAGTTTGCCTCATTAAATTATGATACTGTTGATGGCACAAAATGTGTCTTTTATCTAAATAATCAACATTGAAAATTGTGACTGTTACCCAATAGTTAAGTGTCAAAAGTTTCTAGAATGGATGAATGAATCAATATGCCAGAACTTTTGAATATTTGTTCTTAACGAGGTTGAATTTGAGCCTTTTGTAAGAATATCATCATAATACACAATGCAAATAGGCACTGAACAATAGTATTTGTAGAACTGAAGATCTGGTTGTTCAGTGGCATTTATATATTTTTTTTAACCAGCAAAGTACTTTTCCAAACAAAATATTACAAGAAAGGAATGTATGCTTGCATATGTGCATTTTTATGTGGAATAAGGACATTCCTAAATCTATGACATTACCTATGTAGATACAAATAGTTTAAATCTTTGTTTAATTAAACACTAATTGTTTTTTTTAACCCCCTAAAGCTCCTTTGCAAAGTGTTTTGGTGCATGTGCTACAGATTAAAAAAGAAATTAATCTTCTTCATCCACCTCTGAGATGAATTAAGAACATGGTGTTTGGACTTATAGGAAGGAGTCATTTCTCTTCCATCAGTGGGGAGGTAGCAGGGCACTGGAAGAGCAGTGTGAACCCTGGAGCTAGACTGCACAGCTTATAAACCCACCTCTGCCACCTGCTAACCCTGGTGCAAGAATTATACCTAGAGCCTTAAATGTAAAGGGTACTTTTCAGATCATACTCAGGATCCAATCTTGATTTGAAAACTCTTTGTTTCAAATTCCTCATCTTAGAAATGTAGATAATATTAATAATCTCCTCATAAATTAATGTATGGAAGTTCCTTAATAACACTCATAAATAATCTATTGTTGTTACGTATCATCAAATTATATTTGGTAATCAAAAGTGGTAGAAGAAATACTACAAACTGTAAGTCAGGAAATTCTGTCCCAACTCTTTTTTACTATGGTAATAAGGGCTGTTTATGAAATATTTCAGGTTCCTTCCAGGTACACAGTGGTTTTGTACTTTAAAATACCTTGTAGCTATGTGGGCTATGGGACTATTAATAGTTTGACTCTAATACACAAGTCACTTCTAGGACAGACCAATTAACTACTTACTTTCTATAATGGTGATGGATTAGATTCCAGGTTGTGGCTGTTCAGTTAACTTGGGTCTCAGAAAGAAAATCATATAAAACAGAGCTATTATGCAATCCTCTTAGATCTGGGTGTTATTTGTTACCTCAGCATTACCTAGTCTATATGGTTCATCATCAATTGACTAGTTTCATAATTATGGGAGAAAAATCACATTGAGTCTTAGTTTCTCCATCTGCAAAATAAGGAGGCTGAATGGGAAAAGATTATCACTAAGGTCTCTTAGAGTTCTAAAATTATATATTCTTTGATAAGAATAAACATGGCAATGAAGAAATTATGAATGTGTCCCCACACATTCATGTGCTGGAAACTTAATCCCCAGTGCAAAGTTGTTGAGAGGTGGGACCTTTGAGAGATGATGATTGGCTCATGAATGGACTAAAGCCATTATAATCAGAGTGGAGAATGGATTAATTACCAAGGGAATGAGCTCCTGATAAAAGGATAAGTTTGGCTCCCTTACTTTCTCATTGTCTCTAGTGTGCTCTCTTGCCCCTCCGCCTTCCACCATGAGATAATACATCTCTGGATGTGGTCCCTCAATCTTGGACTTCCCAGCCTCCAGAACCATAAGCCAAATAAATTCCTTTTCTTTATAAATTACCCAGTCTCAGTTATTCCAAGACAGAGGATCAGAAATTTTTTAACTCAAGGAAGAACAAAAATAAGCTCATTCATAAGCCGTGAGAATCAAAGAACAGTAGAGTAAAGTAAAAACTATGGTCACTTTCCAAAGCATGTTCCTTAGAACTCTAGCCACATGAGAAACACTGTAAGAGGGGGTTCCCTGATCAAATAAGTATGGGAAACACCACATAGTATATATTTCTCTTTAACGATCTTCATGTACATTACCATTTTCTATGTATTCATAAAAGAAAGCTTTAAAATGCATTTTACCCAGCACTTGCCAATAAGATTGTACTGTGGTAATCACTTTAAAATAACTTCACAATGATGAACTGGGCAGCTGTAATTTCAGTTTGTTCACTGTGCTTTACCATGTCCTTCCTTAAAGTCTTTTTGGGAAAAGCTTCTCCTCCTGAATGTGGTCACAACAGTGGGTATATGAACCAGAATGTGTTCAAATATCAGAACAAGTCCCCAGCAAGTTCAACCAAAGACTTTGCCATGATTAATATTTGTGATGGCCCATGGATCTAGCTGAGCTGGATCTAGCTGAGCCTTATCTAGATATGTTTGAGACTTCCCAGACATGTGAGCCAAAATTTCTCTTTTGCTCAAACTAATTTAAATTAAATTATAGTCACCTACCATTGAAAAAATTCAGACTAGAACTATTCCTCCTTATAGCAGAGTTCAGAAAAAGGTGCTCCAGGGTGAAAATTGAAAGTAAAATGACACAATTTTAAAATTTATATAAACAGCAGCATCCCAAGATTTCTCTGAAAGGGAAAGTGGGTCTATTAGGGAACCAGAAAGATGAGAGTGACACATTTAATAGAAGACATCTTATCGGTTATTCTTTCTCTCTTTTTGTTTTTATTTATTTGTTTTTCTTTGAGACAGGGTCTCACTATGTTGCCCAGGCTGGTCTTGAACCCATAGCCTCAAAAGATCCTCCCACTTTGTTTTCCTAAAGCACTGGGATTACAGACATGAGCGATTGTGCCTGGCCTTCTTTCTTTCATAAAAGATTAATTGGAAAAAAAAGACAATAGAAACAGATTCAAAGTGTTCAAAAGATACTGGGTAATAATCTTACTTTAATTTCTGATTCATTTACTCATTCATCTTAAAAACTAAACACATTCTAAAACTAAAAACATTCTACCTATATAATTTTGCACTTGAAATGTTTCTACATGCAAAAGGAAAAAGATTTACACATGGCTCCTAAAATACTCATTATGTTCACTTGCACACATATGAATGGTGTATACATATATCCACTATTACACTATGCACAAATTACCTAGAAAACCAAATAATATTTAATCGAGAAACTGTACAACATCTATTTATTGACAATAGTTTACCGGAATTTAATAAGGATCATTTCATTCGCTTCTTACAAGAAAGTCAGGAAGATAGATAAAAATCATCTCCATTTTACATACTAGGAAACAAAGTCCTATAGACATTATAAAACTTGTCTGGCATCACAGACTAGAATATGGAAAAACTGGTATTTAAAAGCACTCATAGGTGCCATCCAATGAAGTTACTCCTTTTTATTTTTTGAAGATAAGTTAATTGACATAGAATCTCTATGTATTAGGTTTCTATTGCTGCTATAACAAATTACCACATATTTATCCCCTTAAAACAGCACAAATTTCGTATCTCACAGTTTGGTAGTACAGAAGTATACTGGGCTAGATGGGTTTCTCTGTCTAGAGTCTCAAAAGGCCATTATCAAAGTGTTGACAGGTCCGTGTTGCTTCCTGGATGCATGAGTGAACAATTCATTTCTGGGCTCCTTTAGGTTGGTGGAATTCATTTGCATGTGGTTGTAGGATTGAGGTTCCAGTTTCCTTGCTGCCTGTTGTCCTGGGGTTATTCTAAGTTTTCAGAGGCTGCCCTCATTCTCTGGTTTGTGGCCCCCTTTCAAGACCAGCAAGCCAGTAAAGTCACTCTTATCCTTTGAATCTCTCTGACCCTTCTCCATCTGCCTCATCTCTCTGATGCATCTCTTTTGACTCTGGCCAGATAAAGGATCTCCACTTTTAAGAATATGTGAGATTAAATTAAGCCCATCTGGTAATCCAGGATAATCTCCCCTTCTAAAATTTCCTAACCTTAATTGCTTCTGCAAAGTAATTTGCCATTTAGTATAACACAAATGCAGGTTCAAGGGATTGGGACATGGAAATCTCTGGGGGGTCCATTATTCTGCCTACTACATTCTATCTATATAATGTTGCAGTTGAAATGTTTCTACATGCAAAAGGAAAAAGATTTACACATGGCTCCTAAAATACTCATTATGTTCACTTGCACACATATGAATGGTATATACATATATCCACTATTACACTATGCACAAATTACCTAGAAAATCAAATAATATGTCTGAAAAAAGGAAAGAGTTAGAAACTAGTGGTATAAAACAAGAATTCTGAAATAAATTATTATATATTTTTTAAATAGTAAAAGTTGTACATAGAAAACAACAAAAGGGGGGCTTTATTGGTTATGTGTTTCTTAGATAAGAGAAGAAACCTGCTGTTAGATTTGTGAGAACAAGCTGGATCATGTACAGATAAATCGTAGGTTACAACTGATATGCAACAAAAACAGTGACAAGGTCAGTCATATTAGGAGGCCCTTAAAAGATGAAATTGCTATAGCAGTTTCATTCATAATTGCAAAAATTTAGAAGCAACCAAGATATCCTTCAGTAGGTGAGTGGATAAACAGTGGTAAATCCAGACAGTAGAACATTATTCAGTGCTAAAAAGAAAAGAGATGTCAAGCCATGAAAACACATGGAGGAATCTTACATGCATTTTACTAAGTGAAAGAAACCAATCTGAAAAAGACTAAATATTGTATGACTTTAACTATATGACATTCTGGAAAAGGCAAAATTGCAGAGACAGTAGAAAGGCCAGTGGTTTCCAGGGGTTCGGGAGCAGGAAGGGATGAATAGACACAGTACAGAGGATTTTTAGGGCAATGAAACTATTCTCGATGATGTTATAATGGTGGATACATGTCATTATGCTTTTTTACAAAATCTATAAAATGTACAAAAACCAAGAGTGAATTCTAATGTAAACTATGAAGTTTTTGTGATATTGATGTTTCAATGCAGGTTCATCAATTGCAACAAACGTACTGCTGTGGTATGGGAGATTAATAGTGGGGGAGGTTGTGCTTGTGTGGGAACTCTCTGTACTTTCCACTCAGTTTTTCTGTGAGCCTAAAACTGCTCTAAAAAATAAAGTTTAAAAATGAAATTGCTCTGGAAGACTTGATAGTGAAATTTCTGGAGTTGATAGACTGAACAAGGGTCCTAGTGTGTAGAGACCTGGCATTTAAATGTATAAACACTTCAGATAATTTGACTTAAGATTGTTAGAATTGGTTTGGAGTCTCTTCTAAAAATCTAGACGTCATACTATTGCATTTTGAATCAGATTTTAATTATACACAGTATTTTCTTCATTTAAACACAATACTACACACTTAACAATGGTCATTTTGTTTGTTATTTATGTTGGCATAAATCTTTACTAGGAGTGGGGAAGGAAAAGACTGCATGATTTTCTGAGAGCTGTATATGTTTATGTCATTGAAATGAAGGACAACACTTAAATCAAGAAAATTGAAAACAGAATCACAAGCAGTCTCAAACAAAAGAAATAAAGGTTAAAAAAATCCCCTGGGCTTAGAATAGGGACAAATAAAATGATAGCTTTTTAGTATCTAATGATAGTCATTATTTATACAAGTATATTTAGACTATCAAAGAAAAATAAATATGGCTAAAATAATACTCAATTTGGATCTTCCACAGGGTAGGGGGGCAGGGGTGGAGTTCACCTTAATCCAAAACATAAAAGAATTAGTAAATTCCTGGAAGGAAAGGAACAAAAATCTCAGTTGCTATTTGCCTGCTGGTGACTTAAATGCATTACCTGAGTTATTTTTTATCACTATCTGATTGACAGACAATAGTTCGGTGCATTTTGAAGGAGAATGAAGGAGGCCAAGGGTCTAAGAAACCAAGGATGGCTTATATGCTATTATTTTTTTATCAAATATAATTTAAAGCAATTGCACAGAAAAAAGCTTCCAAATATTTTACAAATGACTTTTAAATGTCTCTGAATAATATAGTTTTGAAAGTCACAATAAAACAAAAATGAGGGAAATCTCATTTTGACAAGACAGTACTTGGTCTACATTATTTTTCTTTCGGTCTGCTGCCAATTAAAACAAAGAGTTATAAATGTAACCCTAATTAATACAAAATACTGTAAACGAATCCTTTGAACTTTAAAGAGATGAACTTGTCTGATTACTCTTTTGCCTGTATTTTTTAGTTTATCCCCTCCAGCCTGACCATAAGAATGAAAAATCACAGTAATAACAAAAAAAATGTCAATCTTTTCATGCATGTTCTACTTCTTTTAAATGGGACTACTTTACTGTTTCCACATTCTTGGAGCATTTAAAATCAGAGGTGTCCTCTGCCTCCAGAAAGATATCATGCAGCAGTAGTATGCAGTATCCCTTTTATTTAAGTACCTCACTGGCTAAACTATCACCATTTTAACCACCTCACTGACTAAATTATCCCCATCTTGCAATGCCTCTAAATCTTACCCATTCTTTCTTCAAAACCTAGCAGAAGGCCTACTTTCTACCTACACTATTTCATGGCATGTTTTTTTATTTTTTCCACTCTATTCATATCTTCTGGCACAAATCATTTAGCGCTCAGCACTTACTTCTTGAAGCACGTCCTGAACCTTCTTTAGCTTGTTCCTGTTCTATAGGCAGAGCCCAAGATAAATGCTTGGTAGTAGGAGCACGTGGTGTCACTGTCCGTGGTCCTGAAACAGCGTTGGAGGGTAAGATTTTTCTTAAGCTTACATCTGGTGATTCTTTTCCGTTTTTTCCCAGGAATTTTTAAAGTGGTAAAGTGGTGGTGACAAGAAAAAAGAAAGCCAGGAATATGTTGGACAAGAAAGGTAGTGGAATGGACTTGAGACGTACCGCTCTCAAGTCATTGCCTGGAGAGAATAAAAGACATTTGGGTTTGACATAATCTTCAAACAACTGGAGATGTCAATTTGGGAAAAAGGAAAAACAGCTGACACAGCCAACGATGAGGTAACTAAAAAAAAAAAAGTACATGTACCAAATGACATAAAGCTCTCCAAGTATCAGCATGAACAAGCGCATTGATGCTAGTGGGCGAAGATACCAGACAGCATGTTGAGAATGCAGCAGCGGTTGTGTCATACACAACTGCTATAGATTTTTTTTGTTTTTATTTTTCTTTCTTGGTTTAAAACAAAACAAACATTGTCATTTGGCACTGTGGCAGAACGAAGATGATTGTAACTTATGTTTCACGTTTGATGTAGCTGTGTTCCTTTTTCCCTTCTAGCACCTCTGTGACAGTTACATTCCACCACCATCAAGTCCCAGTTGGCTGGCAGGGCATATGCTCTCTGCCCTCTCTATGTAAGTTTCCCAACTCGAGTATAATCTCCAAGAGGACAAATCCCAGGTCTCAACGCCTTCTGATTATCTCAAAAAGCCCAACTAGAGTGCCTGGTACAAATTAGGGGCTCAGTAATAGCCTTTGAATCAATAAAAGAATCACACTGCTTTCCACGGAGACAACATTCAACAAAGGCTTGTTAAATGAGCAAATATTCCATTTGTTTTAACACTTCCATCCTCTTCTCGGTTCTTTTAAAGTCCATTCCTCCTCCCCTTGGGGCCCCAGGTCCCAGCAGACCTCCCTTCCCCGTCAGTCACTACCTTCGCTGCACTCTGCCCCTACCTCCTCCTGCCACGTGTCGGATGCCGGCGGGGTTGGCCCTTCTTTCCTACTCTGCGACATCCTCCCATCCCTCTGTCCCTCTCCTGACCGCAGTTCCTCTCCGCCGGCCTCAGGGCTACCGCGATTCAGCTCTGGGTCCGCGCCCGCAGGGCAACGCGGTTGTCATGGACACGGCACCTGCGCCCTACGGCGGTGCCCCTTCGCCGCCGTCCCCTCCCCCCACCTGCGGCGCAGAGCCGGCCGCGCCTCCCTAGCTCCGCCCCGCCCCGCCCTTTCGGGCGCTCCCCAGGCCGCGCGCCCCCGCGCCCCGCCGTGCCTTTCCCAGCCCCGTGGAGCCGCGGGGGCCGCGGGGCCGCGCGAGCGAGCAAGCGGCCGCGCATGCGCACTGGCCGCCTCCCCTAGCGGCGATCCGGGCCGCTGCCGCTCGCGCTTGGGCAGGACGCGGGGCGGGCGGGGGGAGGGGGGAGCGGCTTCTCTTTCAGCCCCGAGTGAGGCGGAGACCCGGGCGGGCGGGCAGAACAGGCGGCACCGCACCTCGGCCAGAGGCGGCTGCAGCAGCTGCTGCCCTTGTACCCGCCGCCGCCGCTCCAGTCCCGTCTGTGATTACCACTCCAGCTGCTGCGAACCGGCAAGAAAGAGGAGGAGGCGAGAAACTCCCACCGACCCACAGAGGTGAGTCCCGGGCAGAGCATCCTCCATCCTTGCCTGCCTCCCTCCCATCCTCTCCATCCTCCCCGTCCCTCCCCGCGCCCCAACCCTCCCTCCCTCATCCTTCCCAACATCCCTCTCTCCTCTCCCCTCCTTTCTCCCTTCCAGCCTTTCTTTCATCCCTTTCTTCCTCTCTCCCAGCCCCGCTTCCTTCCCACCCTTTCTTTCTTCTGTGTCTTCCTTTCAGCCACTCGCCCTAGAGCGCAGCTCTGCATCCCTTTCCTCTTGTCTCCATCTCTTTCCCCCCCTTTCTTCACCCCTTCCCCGGTGGGAGGGTGGGAGCATCCCTTGCCTGCTACAACTGTCCGGATTCAGGGGTTTCCACAAAATTGGGCGCATATACTGAGAGACACACTCTTGAACAGCGGATGCCCTGCGGGTCCCTAAATTTTTAGGAGGAAGGATCAAGTTGCATAGAGTACTGGGAACTGGAAGGAGAAGGGGATCAAAGAAGAATCTATGGATTTGTGCTGTATTAGGGTGGGGGTGGGGAGGGTTGTCACTTAGACATGTTGCCAACAGTCCCCCACACCCCTCTTCAGCAGTTTCTTTTTTCTCCCGGGAATTACATATTCCCAGTGTGCGTCTCACTAATTTGAAATCCAGCTTTCTCTGCTTCGATTGTCTCCATGAGAAACCACAACGAAAGAGAAGAGAGGATGGGAACAAGAAAGAGGGGAGGGGAAGAGGAAGGGTGGTGGCAGTGGAAGCTTGTATTCTTTTCCTCTAGGCCTCTTTGGATTGACATTTTCAAACCACCCGCCTAATATTTGGCTTGGAATTGAACCCATGTGTCCTTGGTCCTGTCACTACCTACTTCAGAGGCAGAAACTCTCTAAACTTTAATGCTTGTGCACCACAGCATCATTTATGGAATGTTTTGCTCAGCATACAAAACACCAAGGAAGAATGGTTTGGGAAAATAGGAAGCAAAAGGGTGGAAGAGATGCACTTTTGTTCATCATGGGTTAACTTCTAAGCAGGGTAATGGTTAGACAGTTTTTGGAAAAATGAGGTTGTACTCTACAGGCTTGTAAATATACCATTTAGGTAGCATTCGCTGTGTTTTAGCCTTTAACAGATACCGGTACCCCTTCTTATCCGTTTTATAGGAATCCTGAAGGCGTTCAAAGAGAGACATACTATGTGATTCTGTTTGTGGTTTGCATCAATGGAAAAGTTGAATTAGCTTCAGAACCACTGTTAATAATTGAAAATTTCAGCTGGTTTTCTATCACTTATTTTCACAAAATGCTGTAGTTTACCTTGCTCTCTTTAGCTTACATTCTAACCCATTATATTGTACATAGTAATAATAATTTGGCAGTTCTCCTTTTTACAAGCATTGCTGCTGAAAAGTTTATTTATACATGGCGGGACAGCCATGTTTCAGAATATTTAGTATATTTATGATCTCAGAAGGGTCCAACAGTGTAAGTATAAATCAAAAATGGATATTTTGAAGCCTATATTTTATCCTATTTATATTCTCCTTTAAAAAAAAAAACGCAACAAGCACCCAAAACCTTAGTATCTTTAGAATAGCTGTGTTTTATGTTTAAGGAGTGTGTGGGTGAGGGACCAAAATTATTGGCGTATTCATTGAAGTTGCCAGTAAGAAACTATGCTGTGGAGCAAATTATTGATTTTTTTTTCTTTTCATTTAAATTATGTGACAGTAGTGCAATATGCACTTTTGCATTTTATGGGAATGTAAAGTAGGAGTTGAGATGAAGAGAATTGCCTTCCTAAGTGATTGAGTGCTGATCTGATGAAGAGCTGAGACAGTTAATCATCTGAGTCAGTGTTGGAGAAGTGTGTAATATTAGGAATGATGGACCTCCCTCCCCCAACTCCCTATGGTAGGAATGCAATTCCGTTAATGGCTTGGCTGACTCGTTGGCTGTGTGGCAGAAGCTTGAATTATCAGTGTTACCAACATCCCGATGCAGAATTATGGTCCACCCACTGTGTATCTGAATGGTTACATTACTTAATAATGAACTTGTAGATGGGGGTGTTTTTTATTGTTGGTATTCGCCTTTCCATAGAATGCCATGAAGCTAGTGAAAGACTTTCATGTTCATTATATATGAGTGTAATAAGTTAGTTTTATCTTAATTTCTTTCAAATGATTTTCCCCCACCAACACCTCTGCTATTCTTTGTGGTGCTTCACAGTTGTGAGTGTGGAGAAGGGGCAGCCCCTTCGTCAGCTGTGCTCTTTCTTTATTGTAGTTTTTCTGCAAAGAGTGATGTGGGTGTATGCCCCAGTTTTTAATACTGTGCTTACTTACTATGAAAAGACAGACACCTTTTATTTGTTTCCTTTGTAAACATTTGTCCACATAATGGAAACAAAATATACAAAGTTATTAAAGAATTAGAACATAAAGTAACATTTTGTTTACTGCAAAATTTTAAGAGAGACTTGAATAAAACTAATAAAATATGAATTTTAGAAAAGGAAAGAGTGTCTTAAAAAAAGGAGCTTGCTACCCTGACCATATCTAGCTTACAGGTAAAGACTGACTTCCACTGAAAAATCTCATTTCTAGAGCCTTCTGCCTTTGGTTGACTGGGACTTTAAGAATGCATGATTCAAATAAAGAGTCAATAGAACATTTCATGGACCCCTGTAGGAAAGATTCTGGATATAGTCTCTGTATGTCCTCCCCCAGAGCTCTTAACACCTGCCTAACTCTGTGCTAAGTCCTATGAGGTATTCCAAAGAAGTAGAAAAAAGTAAAAGACACTCTCTTTGACCTCAGCTTACAGTCTAGTGGAGGAGAACAGGCATTTGCATGAGGTCATATTTCACAATGGCAAAGAACAAGATCTTTAGAGAGAGCTTCAGATGTGAGTGCAGGCTCTCCTGCTTAGGAACAGTTTGTGCCCTTGTGTACTATTTAAGTCTGTTTCCTTATCTATAAAATAGGAATTGTGGTAGACTCTGATTCATGGGTTTGTTTTAAAGGTTAAATGTGTTTAGCAAAATACTTGGTACAAACCAAACATGTATTAGGTAAACATTATTATAATTAAGAGAAATGGTTTAAAAACATTCCATGATAGTATATGATTATGGTACTAGAAAGATGAAAAAGCAAGTAAATACTACAGGAATTCTGAAGAAGACAGATGTTTGTGTGACCAGGAAAATAATGGTATTCAGTAGTAGCACTGGAGCTTGGACAGAGACGCCTGGGAAGGATTTCATGCAGGGTGGGCACCACAGCTGGAACAAAAGCAGTGAAAGAAGAAAAAGCATGGTGTTTGGGGGAACATCAGGGAGACTATTTACTGGAATATTTGACATACAGGTGAGTATATTAAAAGGTGTTAAACATACAGAGTAATTTTACTATCCCTTACTATCACTGGGCTAAGACAACTTGTTTTAGTGTGGGATCCATTTTATTACAGAAGGTCCAGCTATCCAGGGAGCTTGTTTTAGTTCTTTGTCACACCTAAAGCCCCATCCCAGGACACAGAATTGAAGGGTGTGTGACAGAAAGAACCCAGAATATTCTTTTTAGTCTTGTCTTTAAACTTCAAGGTAGAGGGAAAATCTGACCTTTGCTGAACAACAAAGATTTAATATTATGATTATTACAACTCTCCCTTGTTTTGCTTTACTTAGTGAATATTCCAGGACTATATTGTGGAGTATAACAAGAAATATTATTTTATTTTGACATAGATGAGGCCAGTACTTATTAGGGTAATTGTATTTCCAGGGGCTTTTTTTTTTTAAATTTATTGTAGACTTTTCCTAATTACTAAAGTACCTTTTTATTGCTGTCGAAGATTATTAATAATTTCAAATGGATTATGGTCTTTCAGATTTTTTTTTTTTTTTGCTGTAAGACTATCAGATGATGAGGACAGAGGGTTTGTCTGGGAACTTGCACTGAGCAAGTTAAATATCTGCTCGGTGTGGGGTGACAGCTATTCATTGCCTAAATCTGCTGTAATGCCTTTGTTTTTAGTTGAGATTCATAAACTATTTTGAAAAATTTATCCGTGAAATATTCAACAATATTTATTGTGCTCATGCTTAATACATTTCAGTAGAAATAATTTCATTGCTTGTTCCCAAATTGTAAAGTTTTTCTTATTTATTTTGTAATTCTAATAATACATAAATTTGATCTCATGAGTATTATCTTAAGACACATTCATTATTAACATGGATATATTTCCAAAACCTACCATGACCATAGACTATAGTATTTTTATTTTGTATTTTGAGGTCTTTCTCAATTGCAATTTTAAAGATTCAGCAGGCCTAAATAAAACATTTTCAAATGTATTACTCCTAGTCAGTTTTATATTAAAGTACCAGAGATTTTTGACAAATTTTACTTTTATACGTTTTTCTTTTCCTCCTAAGTGAATTTTTACCTCGGAGCTGAATTCTAACTCAACACACATATGCATTCTATCCCTCTTCAAAACTGTTTCCTATAACACATCATAAAAGCCACAACGTGATAGTCTGACTTCAAAGAGCTTAATTTTCAGGTCTTTAGTATTGAAAAGGATTTTATTATTCCTTTTATTTAAAAGCCCTATCTGTGTACACAACTATTAGACCATTATGTTTAGGTGTTAGGACAACATGCATTTAACAGAAGTGAGAAAAGCAGGTGTGTTTCCCATGAGTTAAGGTGGTGACCAAAGGGGAGACAGAATCAGGATGAAACAAGATGAATTAATTTTATCTTTTGAGTTGGAGAATTTATAACTGTTTGTTCAATTAGGGGTTTTCTGTGTTTTTGCTATCATGCTAATACAATCCATGTTCTAGTTGTTTTAAAGCAAGCTTTATGTATAAATTTTAATGAATAGTGTTTAAAACCAGACCATGGGTGAAAAAAACTAATATAAAATCATATGTCAGTTTTTCAGTATCTTGCAATTTTTCAACATCTGGCTATTTTATTTGCTTGGTTGTTTGGGGGAGCTGAGTAATATGTTTATGTAACATATTGAGATGGAGATACAAATCAAACAATATCCTAACTTGTTCAATGTTCCTTCAGTAACTGAGTGGACATGCTACAGGAGTTGGGATAAAATAAAGAATTTAGTTTTATATGATCTCAAGGGCTGCAGAGCCATAATAGAAAATTAATAAGAAGCTTCTCAGATGTTTATGTTTTGTAAATTGGGTTTGTGTTGTTCATTATGTATCTGCAGTAAATCCAAGATCTTTTTCTTTTAATGGTCCCTTGATGTTTTAGAACTAAAGCCATGAACTCTTGATGGTGCTATGTCAATTTGTTCTCCCATGAGCCACCCAGAAACCACACTGACTCCAGAAATCACCAAAGGATCTGATGCACCCATTTTTTAATTGTGAGGATTTGGCGAAAATTCAGTCTTTCAGGTTTATCCTAAATTCATAGGGCCTGAAGCAGTTGTTAAATATCATTAATCCATCTTTCAGAAATGCCCCTTAACCACTTCAGAAAGAGCTAACTGTCCTCAACTGTTTCTAGGAAAGGGTATCTTACAATTCATGAGAGTGGACTATTTCATTTTCTTTCTTAAGGCATTGACACCTGCCAGAGTGATTTTACAAAGTATGTTTTCTTTTCCCTAGTGTGGATAATGGGGATAAAGAAGTATATATGGAACTGAAATTTATTGGGGAAAAATAAATCTATATCTAAATTCATCTTTCTGCCCTACTTACATTTTCCATGTATTTTTTTTTATCATATTGCTGAGCATGAATTCATTCAACAGGTATTTTTTTAAAATACTTGCCCTGTGTAGAGCACTGGGCTAGAGATTATGATTTTATAAAAACACTGAACAAGAACAACGGGATTCTCCTTCAGGTTTTCAACCATCTAATTAATTAGCTATATGACTAGACAAACCTCAAACTCTTGAAGCCTTGTTTACTTTATCTGTATTTTAAGTGACCTAACTAGAAGATATTTAGATATTTAGCTATAAAATTCTATAATTCTACAGGTGAGTTTTCTCTTAAAATTTCAAGGCGTAATGATTTATTTTTCACTGTGTCACATTTGTTTTTTTAATTTTGAAACATAAACTGCTGCTACACTAGAAAAAACTTTACCTTCAGTGGCATATGCTTTACCTTTCTCAATAAAATTGCAAATTTAGCTTCCCAGAGTCTCTGGGCAGAGGGAGAACTAAGGAACGCGACTTTTCCTACTCTCCATCCTTTCCTCTCTTTGTTTGGAAAGTCCTTCCTGCATCGAAGGTACCAGTCAGTTGCTGCCTCCATTTAGGGACCAGCCCAGTGTGTGATTGTCTTGTTCCAGTCACAGTAATGTCTGTGAAAGACTATATGGAATTTACGCATTTAGAATGAGGTAATGTTAAGCAGTTCTATATACTTTCAGGTTAATATTTTTGCCTCAGTCATAGCAAAGCCTTGCTTATCCCCTAACTCCTATTTCACGGGACTGTGTCATCACCAGCCTCCCTACCAATCAAGCTCCAAATTCCCATTAAAATTTTTTAATCAAATTGTTGAGGTATGTCTTATATCAAATAAAATATACCTATTTTAAGTAGTTTTTTGTGTATTGACAAGCACACCCGTGTAACCTCCACTGGAATCAAATATTTCCATTACTCTAAAAACTTCCCTTGTGACTGACCTGCTTTCTACCTCTGTACATTAGTGTTTCCTGGTCTAGAAATTGATATAGGTTTGAATCACAGAATGTATACTCCTTTTTGTATTCCTTCTTGAATTGAGCTAATGTTTTTGAGATTTGACTATGAGTTTGCATATATAAACTTCTACAAGAACCCATAGGAGAAAAATCTTTGCGAGTTTGGATTAGATAGGTAAGGATTACTTAGGATCCAGAAAGCACTAATCAAAAAAGAAAAGATATATTAGACTTTATCAAAATTAAAAAAAAAATTTGCTTTTTAAAAGATACAGGATTTGCTAGATCTATGTATTTCTATCTTTGTATTTTTGACAAAGGACTTTATCTACAGTGTATGTAGAACTTTTGAAACTCAATAAGACAGACAATCTAAGGATGTTGGCAGATGTTGGTCCAGTCTATAGTCTTCCACTCTACCAGCTGAGCTATCCAAGAGTGCACAAAACAGACAAGCTAACAAAAAATGAGCAAAATATGTGAAGACATATTTCACACAAGAAGATATACAGATTTTCAATGAACATATGAAGAGATGTTTAACCCTGTTATTCACCAAAATTGTGAAATATAAAAACCACAATGTGGTGCCCCTGTACAAACACTAGAATTACTAAATTATAAGGACTCACAATACCTAGTTATGGAGAGGATGTCAAGCAACTGTCATACTCCTACATTGCTGGTGGAAATGTAATACTCTGGCAAACAGTTTGGCAGTTTCTGTTAATGTTAAAAATACTCTTACCATACAATCCAGAAATTCCACTCCCAGGTGAAATGAAAACATATGTACAAAGGCTTGTACATGAAAATTAATAACAGCTTTACTCATAATAGCTTCAAACTAAAAACAACCCAAATATCTGTCAAATTCCCATTTTAAAATTATTCCGTTGAAACATTAAACAAAGCTGCTGATATATGTGTGTATACATTCAGAGGTGTGCTGTTTAAAACTAATATACGTACCCTGGCAGCAGGGAAAAGGGAATACATTGGAAAAGATTTCTAAAAGTTACAAGATATCCAGAGGATGGTGGCTCCAGTGTTAGACCTGAGCTTCACTTCTACTCTCGCTCTGTCCCCTCTGTGTGTTGATCTCATCCTCAGCCAGTAGGATGATGGCTTCTTTAGTTCCTAGTATACTATGATGCAGCAGCAGTGTCTCTTCTTGCAAAATGAGGAAACTTTTGCCAAAAGCCCTCCTGCCGATTTCTCTCTTGTCTCAGTGGCCAGCACTGGATCACATGGCCTTCCCCAGTACTGTCAAGAGAAAGGGGAATGGCAATGCCATGAATGATAAGCTTAGACTAAATCAGGATTCACACTCTGGGGTTGGGTTTGGGGTCAGCTGTCACTGAAGCCCATGGCTGGGTGGAGGAAGTCGGGGGATAGTTGAGCAGAATGACAGTTCTGTTAAGAGCAAGGAAGGGGGAAATGGATGTTGGGTAAGCAAGCAGCAGTGTTTGTTGCAGTTTTATTTAGAGGACTGCCATGATGTTCTCAGTCTTGTGGGAAGGAGGTTCAAGCAAAAAGTATATTGTAATTATACCTTTTTTATTGTGTGCAAAAACAGGTGACAGAGGGTATACTCTAGGAAAGAGGAAGGGAGAAATTTAGATCCTAGCCCACAGCATGAACTGAAGGGGGAGTGAGTCTAGATCCCAGGGAACAATTTAAAGTGGGCAAGCATACAAATAGTGACAAGCAGAGCCAAGCACGTCGGGGCTCATGGAGTTGGGACAGGAGGCAAAAGTCAGTGCTGGCAGTAGTCTGGGATCCAGGCAGACAAATTCGATTGCAGTTTGCCCATCTGTGAAATCAGGACCTCAGGCAAGAAGATTTTAATGTTTTGCTTGTTAAGGCAGAAGCCAAAACAGTAATTATTATCCACTTTTTTTTTTTTTATAAAAGATGTCTCAACCACTCTAGATTCTGTGTCAAGAATAGGAGCTACACCTTATTTTTTTCTATTATTCTTCTGTTTCAGTCCTAGACCCATGATAGTTCCTTCATAAATGCCTGTTGATTGAATTAAATATCTGAACTCAGTCTATCTTTGGACAAATCCTACAGATTTCTGGTCAAATATAACAACCATCAAATGCTTTCTTACAAGTTATGAAAACCACTGTTTTGAGGTGCACAGCTGTAGATCCACATATGAATAAGATACAGTACCTGACCTTATAAGCAGACAGCCTAGTAGTCTAGTAGGAAATGAGAACCTGAACAGTTTAATACCAGACAGAATATGACAGAGTATGTAGCGTAGTGTGATGCCGACTCCACAGTGGCACGGGTCAAAAATCCAGGCAGCCGCAGAAGCAGAAGTTTTGCTCTACCAGTGGATGGGAGGAAGAGTATGGAGGAGGGGATGACCTTGTGTGAGTACTTTTTAAATCAGTCCTGCCTTGGTCTGGGAACTGGGACAGGGCTGAACCAGCAGGGAGATGGGTTCAATGAGCACAGGAGTGGGAGAGATAGAGAAATCATATTCAAGAGAACTAAAGCTGATTTTCTGATATCTGCTCGGTAGGGAGCTGAAAAGTGAGACTGGAGTGAAGGGGAGAGGCTGGGAGGAGAGAAATATTTTGGCACTATCTATACAGAACTATCTTAAGAATCCAATAACAGAAGATACATTGTTTCAAAAAGAACATGTTTTGTCTTTTCACTCACAGTAATAGATGCCCATTGTAGAACATCTAGAAAATAACGAGAAAAATAATCTAGAAAATAAAAATCACGGCAGTCCAACTATTCAGTGAACATTTGGTGAATTTCTAGTTTCTTTAATCCCTATGAGTATATCCTAGTGTGTCATATAGTGAAATTTTTTTAAGCACAGCTGAGATCAAAGGTATATGTAATTTTGTATCCTATTTTTTAACTAAATATATCTAAGAATTTTATGAGATAATAAAAATTCTTTCTCCACATTGGTTTCTGTGTAACATTACATTTATTAGAATTTAAGTTTTCAGTTTTTGGCTTCCTACAGAGATAAAATGTCTGGGTTGACCTGCCTTTAAATATGGTCTGTGCCAATATGAGTAGAAGATTAACCTCGAGGGCTCCAGGAAAGTGACTCAAATAGGTGACCAAAGTCTTTGTAGCCATATATATTTACTTATATACATGTGTATGTATGTGTATTTACATACATATTTACTTAAATGGTAACATGAGTTCTACACCTCATTTCGCTTTATGTATAGTTTAGAGATATCATCATGCTAGTACATGAAGATATATACCATTATTTTTTAATAATGCTTATTATTTTATAGCATGGTTCTATCATGGTTTATTTAATCATTACATTTTCATGAATATTCAGTTTGTTTCTGCTATTTGGCTATTTCAAGAAATTCTGTGATGAACATCCTTACATAGGTTTCTTGTCCACAGGTACTAATGTATTTTTTTAAAGGGCAGATAATTGTAATTGTTGGGTCATGAAGTATGTACATTTTAGATTTTAATAGTTAATGTCAAATTGCTCTTTCAAATGGTAGTACGAATTTAAAGTCTACCAGAAGATATGAAAATGTATATTTCCTTACCCCTTTGACAATACATGATAATTTTAAACTTGTAAAAATTAACCAACGAATAAATAAGAAGGATATCTCTTTTTTATATGAATTTGTATCCCTGATTTCTAGGGAGGTTGATTATATTTTCATTTGTTTTTTGGCCTTTTGTGTGTATGTGTCCTTCAGTATCACAAGTAGCTTTTTTTGGTAAAAGGTCTTTCTCATTTTGCATTAAGTTTAGAACTGTCTTGTATGTAGTTCTTATTGCAGTTGGAAAAGAGACTTTTTCTTTTACATTTTTCTAATAAGTCATTGCTGATGTAGAAATTATTTCTTTTGATTTTTTGATTAGGTTTGATTTACAGTTGCCTTGTTTAAATACCTTATTGTTCAAAAAATTTGCTCTTATGTTTTTCTTATCAATTTGTATGGCCTTTTTCTGTGATAAGATAACAGTTCATAATTCAAATACGTTTAATGCACATATTTGCAGGTCTTATTTACATGAAAATGATAAAATATAATGCTCATATTTTTTCTTTTACTTTCTTCTAATTTTAAATTAAAAAACTTTTTTCTTCTAACTTAAATTTAGTGTAAATGAGACACTCTCTAGATCTGAAATATACTGTCCATACTGTGGTTAGACACACCTTTTTTGTTTTTAAAATTATTCTCAACATCTGTATCTTCTATAGTAACCCAAATATATTATTTATACCAATGTCAGTATATTTGTGAACCTTTCTCTTTGGAGTAAGCCCAGTGTATATGTAGATTTCATATACTTACTTCCAGATATTAACTTAGCACTTTTATAAACTTTTCTGAATATTTCATGGTGATTTTTTTATATGCCATTCAAAGGCATGGATTATGTTTTTTCTAGATTTTGGACTGAGTTTAGTGAACAATAATATGGTGGTAGAAATCTGTTTGATTATAATACTTACGATATTAAACTTTTTATCTAAATGACTTTATTTTTTGGCTATCTGATGGTGCTTTAAATATTTTGTCATCATTTGCATATTGAGGATATTTTGCTACACGACATCTCTATTCAGCATCCAGCATTGTTTTTTAGAAATGTATAAGTATAATATTAACACAATAGTCGGTTCAGCACTGCTAAGAGGGGCAAAGGACATGAACAGAAACTTCTCAAAAGAAGACAGATTAATGGCCAACAAACATATGGAAATTGCTCAACATCTCTAATCATCGGAGAAATACAAATGAAAACCACAATGAGATATCACTTAACTCCTGTGAGATTGGCTTTTATCAAAAAGTCCCCAAACAATAAATGTTGGTGTGGATGCAGAGAGATAGGAACACTCATACACTGCTGGTGCGACTGCAAATTAGTACAACCTCTTTGAAAAGTAATATGGACATACCTCAAAGAACTAAAAATAGAACTACCATTTGATCCAGCAATCCCACTACTGGGTATTTACCCAAAGGAAAAAAAGACATTCTATAGTAAAGACATCTGCACTCAAATGTTTATAGCAGCACAATTCATAATTGTAAAGATGTGGAAACAACCCGTGTCCAACAATTTATGAGTGGATTAATAAAATGTCATATATGTATACTATGGAGTACTACTCAGCCATAAAAAATGGTGGACTAATACCTGTTGTATTATCCTGGATGGAGCTGGAGCCCATTCTCCTAAGTAAAGTATCACAAGAATGGAAAAACAAGCACCACATTTACTCACCGTTAAATTGGTACTAATTGATCAACACTTAATGTGCACATATGGAAGTAACATTCATCGGGTGTCAGACAGGGAGGAGCGGGGAGGAGGGGATGGGTAAATTCACACCTAATGTATGTGGTGTGCACTGTACACACTTGTAGCTCTGGGGATGGACACACTTGTAGCTCTGACTCGGGCGGTGCAAAGGCAATGTATATAACCAAAATGTTTGTACCCCTGTAATATTCTGAAATTTTTTTAAAAGGTCTAAGAAATGAAATAGAAAATAGGTGTTGTGACATAAAAAAAATAAATAAAGCAAACAGCCAATACTTAAAAAAAGAAGCTTTTGGAGTCCCCAGTTCCTGCCCAGAACTGAAGGACTCATCTTTTGACACTAAGAACTCTTGTTCAAACTTGAGGGGCAGCTTAACTTCATGATATTATTTTCATGATATTTTATCATGAAAAATAGTTATTTTGAATGAAAACCTTTCACTGATTATGCAAATAGAGAAAATGTGGTAATTGCATTGAATTGTAATTATTCCTCTGGTCTAGGCTTTATGCATACACAGCAGTATTGATTTATCATTAATGAACTCATTGCCTTAAAATCCTGCGATCCACACTAATATAGTTTAAATAATGTAATTTATACTGTCCAAAATAGGCATTTTTCTTTGTAGAATATTGAATGTGGATGTGAAATTGGTAGCACGTGGCAAGTCATGGTTCATAGAATTGCAAAATATTTTTATTATTGCTGAATCACTAAATCTAGTTTAAAAATGTAGTCAACTATCTTTTCTTAAAGAATTATACCAATAAGGATGAATTAGAATAATACTAACACAAGTTTGAATAAAACTATCAATTAGCAACATATAGCTGTTTTTTGTTCTAGTTTGCTTGAAAAATTTTAGATGTATCTTTCATCTCCTGAAATTTTCTTGATGCCTGGCTGCTTTTGGAAAGATAATTTTATTTGCTGTTGCTGTTATGAATAGCCGACCTCTTAAATCCAGGTATATTACATTTTATTGTTGCTCATTTTATCTTACAGTTGCAAAATTGTTCTTAACTGAGACAAGTTAATGCTATATAAAATAAATACTCTTTCTGAGTATGTATTTAAAATATTTTATATAAAAATATTAAGTAAGTGGCATTATAAAATATTTCATCAGGTAAAATGCTAACATCAAATATATTATATTTCTTATATTTCATTATAATTATAAAATGATCTATGCCATTACTATGTGGCCTTTCACTTAATAAAGTGCAAATATTTAGAAATGTAAAAACATCAAAGACTTTGTATATTGAAAACTAGAAAATATCACTGAAAGGATTTAAACAAGACCTAAATAAATGGAAAGATATTGGTGTTCACAGATAGGAAGACTGAATTGATCTACAGATTCAATGCCATTGCTATCAAAATCCCAGCTGCCATTTTTCTGTAGAAATTGACATGTTCATTTTAAAATTTACATGTAAAGTAAAAATGGTGAAAAACAATTTTAAAAAGGGAACAAAATTGGAAGACTCACTTCTCAATTTCAGAACTTACTGCAAAACTGCAGTAATCAAGGCTACTGGTACTGGTATAAATACAGACATATACATCTGTGGAATAGAATTGAGCATTCAGAAATAAACCCATATATTTATGGTCAGTTGGTTTTTCAACAAGAGTGACATGACAATGTAATGGGGGAAAGAATAATCTTTTTTTAGCAAATGATGCTGAGACAACCGAATGCTTACATAAAAAAGAATAAATTTGGATCACTAACTTAGCTCATATACAAAAATTAATAATAGACCCCAAAATGCATCATAGACCTAAACATAAGAGATAGCTATAAAACCCTTAAAAGAAAACGTAGGTTAAATCCTAGTGAACTTAGATTAGGCAGTTGTTTCTTGGATTAGGCAGTGGTTTTGGCATCCAAAGTACAAGCAGCAAAAGAAAAAAAAATAGATAAATTGGACTTCATTAAAATTAAAAATGTATGTGCATCAAAGGACACCATCAAGAGACTGGAAAGACAACCCACAGAATGGGAGAAAATATTGACAAATCATATAAATAAAAGTCTAGTCTCCAAAATATACAAAGAACTATTACAATTTAATAATAAAAAACATACCTAAATAAAAAATGGGCAAAATACTTGAATAGACATTTCTCCAAAGAACTTATACAAATGACAATTAAGCACATGAAAGATGTTCAGCATCATTAATTATTAAGTTAATACTGATCAAAACCACAATGAAATACCAATTTACACTCTTTAGACTAGTTCTAATAAAAAAGATGTCAATAACAAGTGTTGATAAGGAATGTTGAGAAATTGAAATGCTCAAACATTACAGGTGGAATGTAAAACGGTGCAGCCAAGTGGGAAAACAGTTTGATAGCTGCTCCAAAAGTTAATTATAAAATTACCTTATGACCCAACAGTTCCACAGTTCAGTGTATACTGAAGAGAAATGCAAACATATATCTGCACTAAACATTGTGAATTTATATTCATAGCAGCATTATTTATTATAGCCAAAAAGTGGACAAATTGATATCTATGAATTGAAGAATGAATAAACAAAATATTGTATATCCATAAAATGAGATAATTTTCAGCATAAATAGACATAAGTATTGATACATATGAAGGCATGGATAACCTGGCAAACATTTTAAGGGAAAGAAGACAGATATAAAACATCTCATGTGATTCAATTTATATAAAATATTCAGAATAGGCAAAGCTATATAGACAGAAAATAGACTAGTGGTTGTCAGGGGCTGGGGGAAGGGAGGAACTGGTAGTGAATGCTAATAAGGATGAGTTTTCTTTTTGAGATAATCCAAATTCTGAAATTAGATAATTGTAATTGTTGCACATACTGTTTGTGCATATGCTATAAAACGACTGAATTATATACTTTAATGCGGTGAATATTATGGCATATAAATTAGATCTCAAAAATATAAGGCAGACAAACTAAATAATTATTTGTGGTTTTATTTGTTTTTCGATTTGGAAAGTACAAATTACTCCTTGTCATAATTTTGAATCATATATTTTTTCATAAGGAATGAATGTAAAGCTAATATACATTGTGGAGTAGAATTGTACTGTGTTCATATAAGGACAAAAGGAATATTTCACTTTGAAAATGGTATTAAATTATTATGCTCACATTTAGCCATAATATACCTGAAAAGGCATTTTTAAATTATCTTTCTTAGGTGAGATACTCTATTTGGGATACCACAGTGAGACATGGCTATTTGCGATACTGCAATGAGTGAGACATGGTTTCTACCCATAGGACATCTGATGGTATATTGTGGGAAAAACTGACCCATAGACAAACTACTAATAAGAATGTGACATTGAGTAGAGCTGTATCTGAAATTATAAATGGCAATGAAGAAGGAATGTTTAAAGTAAAACAGAATTATGGGGTACAAACATTTTGGTTACATAAATTGCTTTTGTACTGTTTGAGTTGAAGTTATAAGTGTGCCCAGATAGTGTGCGTCATACATGTTTGGTGTGAATTTACCATCCCCTCTACCCCCCTCCCAAATGCTTGATTTCCGATGAATATTATTTCCATATGTGCACATAAGTGTTGATAGATTAGTTGCAATTTAATGGTGAGTACATGTGGTGTTTGTTTTTCCATTCTTGCAATACTTCACTTAGAAGAATGGTCTCTAGCTCCATACAGGATGATACAAGAGGTATTAGTTTGCTATTTTTTATGGCTAAGTAGTACTCCATGGTATACATATACCACATTTTATTAATCCACTTAGGTATTGATGGGCACTTGGGTTGTTTCCACATCTTTGCAATTGTGAATTGTGCTGTCATAAACATTTGAGTGCAGGTGTCTTTTTTTCCTTTGATTAAATACCCAGTAGTGGTATTTAATATTACCCCCGTAATATTCTGAAATTAAAAATAATAATAATTAAAAGAAAAAGAAATGCAGGCAGTTCAGACCAAAGCCATCATAAGGCATTTGCATTTTACCTCTATGGTCCTGGGACAACACTGAGGAATCTGAGAGCGAACCAGTAGGCCAACTTTGTGAGCTTGGAAGATCTTTCCAAACCAGAGATACTTAGAAGAAATGTTGGAAGCCCATGATGAGGCTGTGGGCTGAAAGAGAGAGGTGATGCTGGCTTGGACCAGGGCCGTGGCCATGGGAACAGAGAGAGGGTAGTGGATACAAGTCGTATGAAGGAAAGAAATAATTAGTGGTTAATGGGATGTTGTGTCAGAATTGGATCTTGGAGTGTACGATGATGCCATCTGATGAGACAGGGAACTTGAAGAGAGGTGCAGGGTCTATGGCAGGGAAGACAATGCAGGGAAGACAATGTGTTCAGGTCACTTCATTGATACCTGGGACCTCCCTAAGTCATCTAACACAGCAGTTAAGAGCCCTGGCACTGGTACTTGCAACCTGAGTTCCAGTCCTCTCTGACTCTTGCCAACTGGACAAGTCTGGGTGGGTCCCCAATCCTGCTGAGTCCGTTTCTTTATCTGTAAATTGGGGACAATTTCACCCCCACACTGAAGTGAATATTAAACTGATGCTTGGATGTGTCTGCTGTTGGACCGGTAGTAAATGCTAAGTAAATGTTTAAAAACCAAATTACAACTGGAGATAATCATGCTGTACAGTTAGGATTTGTGCACTTTTCTGCATACACTGTACATCAACAAAGCATTGGAAACAAAATAAACAGAAAAATTGGCTGTGGAAAAAGAAATAAAGTAAAACAGAATCAGAAAAAGGTCAAGGAAATTCACATTTGAATAGGAACTTCAGGAACATGTAGAAGTTTCCCATAAAGACAGATTCGGAAATAGCATTCCAGGTTGGGGAGAAAGTGTGAAGGTGGGAATGTCACTGTAAATTTAGGGACCAACAAATAATGCAGTTCCAAAGAGCTTAGAGGAGAGATGATGTATGAGGAGATGGGACCACTAATTATATAAAAGTGAGATGAATTAGGAATCATCTGGATGTGGGAGATTCAGAACAAAGGCAATGACAAGGGTTCCTCTGAATTTTATCACTTGTCCTCTTGGTGCAAAATATAGTTTGGGAGTTAGCTGATGTTTAATTTTGATAATGTTAAATTTGAAGGGCTTACAGGATTTCCACATATAGGTCTTCAGCAGACATTTGTGAATAAGGTCTGGACTTCTGAGTTATTGATATTTAAATTAGAAATTTTGGAGCAAAGATGGAGGTGATAGTTATAACCATTGGAGTAGATGAAGTGCCTATGGGTTGTATAAACCATTATGAGAAGTATGGGGTCTTGTGTCATCAGGAATCCCAACACTTAAGGGATATACAATGAAAAACATTTGATGGCAAAGAAGGAGAGGAATCACATTAGGATATTTACTACTGAAGTCAAGGAAATCAGTATGGGGAAAAAAAAGAAGAAGAAGAAAAAATCTTGGAAGGGAGAGAAATGTTACTCTTGCTTCAAGCTCTTGATTTGGATTTTTATCCAGAACATACAGAGGCAAACAAAGGTGGATTGTAAGATCAAATCTTGCATCATTTCATTTCTTCCATCCATGAAGTCTCCTGTTTATGGCAGCCAATATGAGAAAGGAAGGGCAAGAAATGACACAAGCAGATGATAAAGGCTGAAGCCAAGAGGCTCTTCTCTGGCCTAGGATTGTAGCTCATCAGTAGCTCTAGGATTGTAGCAGTCATACAGCCTGGGCTCAGGAGCCCCTGGAGCTCAGCTGGGGATGAGAACAGACACTGGGAAGTGGCTAGGTCAACAGCTAGACAATAACCCCACTACAAATTCATGGTCTGCTTAGAAGGCTTGCTGTGGTGGGAGGTTAGGTTTGGTGTCTCTTCATCCTGATTTCTAATATTTAAAACCAGCAGAATTTACCTTCTCTACATTCTTCATCTTACTACATTAATCGATCATTGGTGTGGGTAACATTTTAAAAATAAAGCTTGCTAAACTAAACTGTGACTCGTGTGTGTTTAGTAGTTGGTGCAAAATACGTTTTCAGTACAAGAGAGAAAAACAAAGTATCTCTTATTAACAGTATGCCTCACATTTCCCCCAAAACAAAGGTATTTTACTAATACTGTCACACAGCTAGCAGAAATAGTTAAATAAGAAAGAGGAAACGTATCTCTTTACTGATAAAGTGTTTCTAGTTTTCACACTGTTGGTCTGTGCACAGTCCAAGTTGTGAGGAGTGGGTAAGAGGAAGGCAAGGGCCAGACTGTTGGATAATTTTCCTCAACTTGTCCTCAGGTGAGAAGAGTTTCCCCAAGTTTCCAGTGTTTCCAGAGGGGAAACGTGATCACCAGATGTTGTTCAGAGATCAAGGAGGTTAACGACTAAGGAGAGGCCACTGTATTTGTTGAGAAAGGTGTAGATTCTATCTGATCTTTGTCAGAGTAACTTCAGTCAAGTGGTCAGCTCGGAAATCTGATAGTATTGAACTGAGGAGTCACTGAGAAGAGAGAAATGAGAAGTTGTGTGTTTCCAAAGTTGATTGGCAGACTTGAATGCTGACAGGCAAGGGAGGGAGAGGTATTAATATAAAGGGAAGGTTTAGTTTAGTTTGCGTTGTTTTAAATGGAGCAATTTGAGCATGGGAAAACCCAGGATCAGAGAGTTCATTGGTGAATTAGTTTCCTAGAGAGTGAGAAAGAAATGGGCTTTAAAATTTTATCACTTTTCAAAACTTTATGCTTCATCTGTGATATTTATATTCTTTCTTACCTTATTGCAAAACCCAAATTAGACAAAATTTGATGGAGAGGAGGAAAGATGTTAGTTATGCTTCGCATTATATAACAGATGGATTGCGAAAATCCACTTTTGCAATTATAAACACCTTTTGTAAATTATAACCACTAGGGAAGTTTTGATTTAAAGAAATCCTTTTGTAAGGGAAATGCCGTCACTTGTTTTTATTTATTAGTAAATAGATATGTTCATATATCTTGCTTTAGGAGAAGAATAAATGACTTACACACATTCCTTGATTCAGTCTTTCGTTTCTATTATGCACAACAAATCAATTTATAGCATTAAATGTGAGACAGGTTAAGTTCCTAAATCTTACTTTAAATAAAAGCATTGAAAACATGGGGAGCTTGTCCTCAGAATTGAACCATAGACTTGGTTACCAAACTTTGAAAGTAATCAAATGCTATAGTTTTGCATTTATATACCTAGTAATTAGAAAATTAAATGATATTTCCATAGCAACGGAAACAATCTCCTTGCACACTTGTTTTATGCTTGCAATAATACATAGCAGAGTGTCCAGGAACATTAGCATGAGGTCCAAAATAGGCAAGGTTAGTAAGCTCTGGCACATGAGCAGGCACACAGAGGCTTTATTGGATTTGTAAAGCTAACATGAGTTGCTAAAATAATATTGGTAAATATTTTAAAAATTAACCCTTCAAATGAATAATGTTATTGAGAAGGCCTAAAGGGTTTTCCTGAAATCTCTCCCAAACACTGGTTTTGGTAAATAACTTCTCCAGACTCAAGAATTCTACTATTATGTCATGGTATGTTTGAAGATGCTGAATTGGCCAGTTTCTGTTCCACTTTTTTTGAAACAGACAGGGTTAATGGATAAATTAATGTTGCCTTCTCTGTCTACTTGATGTCAGAAAATAAAATTATAGGAATGGACTCAATCTCTAGAAAGTAATTCTGTCCTAGTCATTAAAGGAGTGACTTCACAAAATGCTTGAATAAGCTTTTTGGAGTCTTCTGACCCCATTCAGTTTAGGAGGGTGAGAG
This sequence comes from Avahi laniger, assembly GCA_963575035.1. Classification (NCBI taxonomy): domain Eukaryota; kingdom Metazoa; phylum Chordata; class Mammalia; order Primates; family Indriidae; genus Avahi; species Avahi laniger. Next base: position 2,783 of record CAUYSK010073817.1, on the reverse strand, counting down.
GGAGTATTCACTTGTCGTATTTCCTTCCAGGCTATGTCCCAAAGGTATATTATGATTGTGCTATTTTGCAATAGTTCTATCATGATAGAATTAAAATTTAAAGATGATTATGGGTGGATTCATTGAATGTACTTCAATTCTTTTAAAATTTCCTTCCTGTCTACATTCTTCTGGTTAACTAATTGATTTTTCTTTCACCATCATTGACTATTCTTGACATATGAACTTTCTAAACTCCTTTTTCTTGCTGGTTTCTGATGACATATTTTTGAACCATTCCAAAGCTTCCAGGCTGCTGCTTAATAGTGTACTGTCCTTTTGTTCCAGAATTTAATCAGCTTTTTCTGTCTCTGTCTCAGTCTCTCTCTCTTCCTGAGTGTCGTTTCTCCAATGCTAGATCCTCTAATCCTGATGCACCTGCACTAGATTAATTTTTCCTAGTGCTAATCTTTCTTGCTGAGAAAAAAATTGTTATGCTTCTGTGGCCATCAAATTAACTCTAAATGCCTTAGCCTACCACTCAGGGCTCCTATGTTCCAAATCAAGCTCATATTCCAAAAAAGACATTCTCATGCTCCTCTAAGGGAACCCTCTGCCCTGACAAGTATGAAGTATTACTCTCAACGTATACCCCTTCTCTCTTTCATGGGCCCTTTGTACCCATTTTCAGCTGTCTACCTAGGAGACCTTCTACATGTCCTTTAGGTCCATCTAGTATGGAACCCCCCTCCTTCGTAAATCTGTATCTGATCCCTTAAAATGATTCTATTTCACTCACGTCCTAACTTCTATATCCCTTTATCTGTACCTTATTTATGTCGTACCCTGTCTTAGAGTTACTGCTGTGTTTATCATCCTGGCTCCATCCACCACTACACAACTTATACTCTTGACTGTGAAGGTGTTTAAAGCAAGGCTAAGCTTTATTCATCTAACTATGTCTTATAATATATATCAAAATTTAGCATATGGTCAGTAAATATAGGAATAATTCAGTAAACTTACTCAGTTTAAATATATTAACCCTTTTAAGACATGAGTGAATAGTAGTTTATAGAAATTTTAGTGTGTTTGGAAATATCAATTTTATAATTTCTAAAAGTATATTAAGAAAATTATTTGAGAGTTAGGAAAAAACATACTAAGTTCCCATGAGTTATTGTGTAGCATAGTCTTACATAATCTTCTAAGTCTTATATAGTTTTCTAAGAACACAAGTTTGCATTTTATCAACCAGAGTATATTCAGTAATACAAAATTTTGTAATTATGCTATAGATTATGAGAGACAGAAGTGCCCCTAAACAGATAGAAATCTTAATAACCGCATATGTTTGTAATGCATTTGGAGGTCTGGAGAAACACATTGAATGTGTCTTCTGTGAAGTCCTAGTCTTCAGCAACGTTTCATCAAAGCAAGTAGTGTACACAAGTAAATTTGGGAAATTACTTTTTCTTCTAAAATGGTATCTAAGAGTTTCTGTCATTAAGTAAACAGCGCCAAATTAAACAGCTAAACACAGTTAAAATGCATTTAAATATCATGCATCCAGATATCCTATATTCATTTGGCCAAAAAAACCCTCTGCAGATCTGCCCTCCCCTGCCCAGCCTTGCTGGAATAACAGCTGGCATCCTGCAGAATACAGCAGAAGAAATACTGATCTGAAGCCTTTATAAAGCTTTTTACTAATCATACCACAAATATTACAATTAAGGAAATTTTTCTAAAAGGAGAAATTTTATCTCTCTTGTCACCATTGTAGCATATACTGTTTGCATTTCTGTTTCTTTTCAGGCTTATTCATGATCGTTTTCAGCATGATTGTAACCATAGAATGCATGTGTTATTTTTAAAATCCATAGTTTTAAATTGTCATCTGTGTTTTATAATTATAACTTAATGCCTACATATTTCATTACATTTTTAAACATTTAGTTTATTTTTGATTTTTATTTGTAAACAATTTAGAAATGAACACCTCTGGATACATTGCTTTCTATTAAAAAAATTAGAGTAAAAATCCTAAAAGTATAGATATCGATTTAAAGGTTCTAGTGATTATGGCCATGTTTGCTATAACTCTAGGATCACTATATATGGCTTCCTGCAGTAGGAATTACATCCGGTTCCCCCAATGTCTTACTAGCAATAGGTAATCTTTTAAAATTTAATTGATATGAAATGGAAACATGAATGGGCATTATTTTTCCTATAAGCCTCATAGAGCTGATGTAAATAAAAATTAGTTTACTATAAAAAATGATTCATGGATAACTTTTGTGACTCTTAACAAATTACCATTATGACAGATGTATTTGTTTTAGTACTGATAGTGTTTTTTATTCTTAATTACTTGTTTTCATTTTTGATATTGTGCTTATTTTCTTCAATTTCTCAAATACAATATTGTTCATGACTTTGTGATAACTTCAACTGTGTTTTATATAGCTATCCATTTATGTCATTACTGGCTTACCTTTTAAAAATATCAAGTTTTAGGCCGGGCGCGGTGGCTCACGCCTATAATCCTAGCACTCTGGGAGTCCAAGACGGACGGATCGTTTGAGCTCAGGAGTTCAAGACCAGCCTGAGCAAGAGCGAGACCCTGTCTCTACTAAAAAAAATAGAAAGAAATTATTTGGACAACTAAAAATATATAGAAAAAATAAGCACATGCTTGTAGTCCCAGCTACTCGGGAGGCTGAGGCAGGAGGATTGCTTGAGCCCAGGAGTTTGAGGTTGCTGTGAGCTAGGCTAAGGCCACAGCACTAACTCTAGCC
>CAUYSK010073815.1:0-50217 GCA_963575035.1 Avahi laniger | reverse complement strand
GATGTAGTTAATGCCTTTTACTGCAAAAGGGAAATATTGGAAAGAAGTAATGAATATTTTCCTTGTAATGGCCCAGGAAATAGTGACAGAAAGCCCATGGATGTGGAATACATGGATCTTTATTGGGAAGCACTAGTCTCTAGTTGAGAAGGAGACAGGATGGCTAAGATGAAGAAATATCAATTAAATAGGAGATTGAAGTTTTTCAATAGTAGACACTGAGATTTCAAAACTTTAAGTGGGATTGAGGCCGGGCGCGGTGGCTCACGCCTGTAATCCTAGCTCTCTGAGAGGCCGAGGCGGGCGGATTGTTTGAGCTCAGGAGTTCGAGACCAGCCTGAGCAAGAGCGAGACCCCGTCTCTACTAAAAATAGAAAGAAATTATCTGGACAACTAAAAATATACAGAAAAAATTAGCCGGACATGATGGTGCATGCCTGTAGTCCCAGCTACTCGGGAGGCTGAGGCAGAAGGATCGCTTGAGCCCAGGAGTCTGAGGTTGTTGTGAGCTAGGCTGACGCCATGGCACTCATTCTAGCCTGGGCAAAAAGAGTGATACTCTGTCTCAAAAAAAAAAAAAAAAAAAACTTTAAGTGGGATTGTTTTAATAAGAAATAAGAGAGTGTGTTTTGCTAGAGCAAATTGGTAGCAGTTATTGAACAAAATAAAACCATCTCATATGATACTGATGGGGTACAGAAAACAGTACCCCAAAACATGGCACTTTAGCACATTGAGTATTTTACGCTGAAAGAAATTGAGAAAACCACAGAAGCAGAAAGGTCTCTCTGACCTTCCCTCTTGAAGACCCTCATGTGACAGGTGTCCTTCCCTTTACCCAGAGAAAAGGAACGTTACACAGAGAGGCCAAGAAGAATCGGAACAAACAATCCTGGCCAAGTTCCCCTCAGTTTATTATCCTTAGGTCATACTCCTTTTTTGCCCAATCATACTTCTATGTGACTGTCCATTCTTCATCAAATCTAAGCATAAAAATACAGTTTTCCCTGTGTTTGGGGGTCTTCATTTATGAAGACTCCCATGTCGCATAAAATTTTGGTTAAATAAATTTGTTATGTTTTTCTCTAGCTAACCTGTCTTTAGTTATACAGGTGTCAGCCAATAAACCTTGTGATGAGTGAGGAAAAGATATTACTTTTTCTCCCCCACAATACCAAGGCTTTAAGACAACAGGAAAGCAGGAAATTCTCAAACATATTCGTCAAGCCACAGTTGGTGAAAAGAGTTACGAAATGACATGACTGTTCCAGAAAGAACCCTGGTGTGTGCCTAGCAAAGGTCCCAGGAAAGCTAGGCTTGGGAAGCTCTGCCCTGCTTGCCACTTCCCAGCTGTCTGGAGTTACATCAGAGAGCGATACTTCTTGTCTTGATTGGAAAAGGCATCTAAATTTGGCAGAAAGTCTGGCTTAAATGTTTGCAAATTGTCCACATTTACAGCTGGGATCTCTTTCCCCAAAACTGTAAAGAATAGAAAATTGCACTCTGCATTTTTCTCTTTGAACCTTCTTATTCTTGCTTCTCATCTTCATGGTTGCCCGTTAATAGTGATCGCCTTTGGAAAGGAGATCAGAAATTACTTCAGAAAGAGTCTATGCTTCCAAATGACATTGGTAAGATGAGAATTTTTTTTTTTTTTTTAAATCCGTTTCTCTTCTGATCTTCTCGCTTTGCAGCTAAAGTCTTTCAACCTCCTTGGGATGAAAGAAGTACTGTAGAATATTGATTTTTTTCCCCTCCTCCTATAAATTCATGACAAATAGTGAACAAAAGCTTATCTGGAAGTTTAGATGTCCAATTAAAATTTTGCTCTCAAGTGAAAATTCCTCTTAAGAAAAACAAAAAGAACTTCAACTTCTTTGCACTCCTCTATACATCTTCATCTCACTGGTGACATGTCCCAGAATGAGCCTCAAAAATCTTAAAATTAACTTGACGTAGGGGAATATGTGTGTGTATGTTAAAAATGAGAAGCATCACTCGACATTTTTTCTTCCTTTGGGTTAAAGGGAAAGCAAGACATGACATCTAGCTAGAAGAGTGATGCAATTTGGGAATTTGGTTGTAATTTGGAGCCAGGCCTGAGAGGGTTGGGCTGGGTGAGATTAGACATAGGGGCCTCAGAAGGGAAGGGCATGTTATTTCAGGCAGAACATGAATGTGAGTGCAGAGGCGAAAATGAGAGGGCACTGGGGGAGGCCTGGACAGGTATGAGCAAATCATCTCAGAACAGTGATGCATTTTTTAGGGGACTGTCACATGGTTTGTATGATAAGAAGTCAGAAAAAAGTCTGGAGAATGAATTGGAGCCAGCCTCGCATGGGTCCATTTCATAAAAGTCTTATTATTTAAATTGGTTCTTTGCTTACTTTATTTTTTTCTTTTGCCTCTGATTCTTTTTTCAGCTATTAGCATGCCCTGCTACAACTGTGCCCGATAAGCTTTATCTATTCTCTCTTGATGCCCGTTCTCCAAGTACCGCTTGAAACTGTTACATTAATAGAAAGGTATAAGGACATTTGGTAATAAAAACACTGCTGATTGTGTGAAATCAGTAATGCAGTATTGGAAAGATGAATATGATTCTGCCATCCAAAACAGATAGAAAATGCCTAGATACACATACAGGCCTACATGCACATACACATATGTGCACATGTGTACACACATGCATACATATGTGTGCATGCATACACCTAAATATACATGTATGTGTCTGCACACACACACAGAAATGGGAAGCAAAAGTGACTCTTCCCTTTAAAAATAAAGCTGGTCCTGAAAGAATCTGCCAATCTTTTCATCTCACAGGGTTCATTGTGTACCTAAATTCCACAGCACTTTCCCACAGAATAATAACCAAAAAAATACTCTATTGATAATTTAACATCAACTTGATCATCATTTCTCTGTAGAGTCACAGAACAGATTTGAGTGATGGATTTAAATGTGAAAATCTCTCTACAATCCCAAATTCTCCATTTATTCATGGGTTGGCTCCAGGATCTCCAAAGCTCAAAGTTTTTTGAGGCTGGTTCTGTGGTATGTCACCAGTGAGGTTAAGAAGTATGGGAGGAATGCAAAGACATCAAAGTTCTTTATTTTTTTTAAGAGGAATTTTCACTTGAGAGCAAAATTTTAATTGGGCATCTAAACTTCTAGATAAGCTTTTATTCACCATTTGTCATGAATTTATAAGAGGAAGGAAAAAAATTCCACCTTCCATGCTTTCTGCCTTTCTTCCTGCACTCACATTGTCTCTCTGGGCAGTCTGCATTTGCTTGGATTCACAGTTCTCATATCACCTTGGGGAAGCAGACACACAGATACGTAGAACCTTGAAAACTGCTCTGGGAGCCATTTGGGAAGACACTCAAGCTCCACGCCCTAATGAACAGTCATTGCTTAGACGTATTAGGTTATTAAGTATGGAATGTCCGATTTCCTTAAGTACTAAGTTTGACAGTTGATATCTCTGACATTTCACTTTGACACTTCTTATTTTTCTTTCTTTCTTTTTTTATTATTGTGAAGGTACATCCTCATTCTTTCAAATGCATATTGTGGCTTGTTATTATCTTTCAAATATTTTTTAGAGCAATTTTTATGAAATCATGGATAAGTCAAAAATTTGTGTTATTTTTGAATTTGAGTTCTGTTGTGGAACCAGTGCAGCCAGCACTGGCAGCTCGAAATATCAATGAAGTGTTTGGGAAGGGTGTGGCTGAGGAATGCACAGTACATTGATGGTTTGAGAAGTTCCATTCTGGTGATTTTAATTCTGAAAATGAGCCAAGTGGGTGACCTGAGACCAAGGTGGATAATGATGACCTGAAAGCTGTAGTAAAAGAGAATCCATCTCAACCTATGTATGAATTAGTAGCAAGATCTAACATTACTATTTCAATAATATTGGACCATTTGAAACAAATGGGCAAGGTAAAGAAGCTGGATAGATGGGTTCCACATGAATTAAATGAGCATCAAAAGACAAATTGTCTTGAAGCTTGCCTTTCTTTGCTTTCAGTACATAAAGGTGAACCATTTTTACACCATATGGTTACATGTAATGAAAAATGAATTCTTTTTACAATTTCAAGAGTTCAGCACAATGGTTGGATAAAGATGAAGTGCCACAACACAGTCCAAAATTGAATGTTCATCAAAAAGCGAATGGTGTCTATTTGGTGGTCCAGTGCTGGTATTATCCACTACAGCTACATGAAACCTCATCAGTGGATTACAATCGATGTCTACTGTAACCAATTGGACTAAATGGTAAGGATGCTTGCAATAAAGCAGCCAAAACTGGCCAAAGGAGGCATCCTCTTGAAAGACCACATGTCACAAAAAACAATGCTGCTCAAACTACAGACGCTGGACTTGGAAACTCTCCGTCATCTGCTGTATTCACCAGACCTGGCACCAACTGACTACCACTTCTTCCAAGCTTTGGACCACTTCTTGCAAGGAAAAATACTCAATTCTTAACAAGCTGTGGAACGCGCCTTTCACGATTTCATCACCACTCACTGTCCAGGATTCTTCACTGCTGGCATAAGCAAGCTACTTGTTAAGATGGCAAAACTATTTCCATAGTTTAGGCCCATACTTTGACTAATTGCACTGCTTCTTGTTTGAGATATAATAAACTAAACTTTTGATTTGAAATCAGACATTTCATATTTAATGACCTAATATTTCAGAGTGATATGGGCAGGTGAGGGTTATATACCTAAGTTTGAATAAAAAAGTACTTTTTTGCTGGCTTTTGAAAAATAAAGTAGGTTTGTTTCCAACTGGGGAAGGAGGGAGAGGTATGTCCACAAGTATAGCAAAACTTCAATTCTTTTTTCATGTGAGCACTATTATGGACCCAGAATAGTGCTCCCTTTGGAGGGTCAGCCCACTCTTCCCTTTTATAACTGTATTTGACAGGACTTTTTTACTTGTTAATATCAAAAAAAAAAAAATCCCACACAAACTGGCTTAAGCAAACAAAGTGAATGTATTGGCATATGTAGCAGAAAAGGCAGGGCGATGTCCAGGCCCTCAATCAACACTACTATATCAAAATCCATCTCAGTTTCAATCTCAATCATTCTCCCTTCCTTCCTGCCCCTCCCCTCTTCTCCTTTCCTTGGCTCTGTTTTACTCTGTAGAGGATTCATTCTCACAGGGCTCTCCCCAGGTGATAGCAAAGATAGCAAGGCTTATATTCTACATCCCTGGCCCAATAACTCCAGCAAAAGTATTGAAGATCCTTCCCATGGGCCAGACCTTTGTTATGTGACTTTACCAAAGTGATCCTTGTGGACAGGAGCCTGCTCTAACTGACCAGGTGTGGTTCACATGTGCCTCCTGGGAACCACGAGCTACAGTCAACTGTCAAGAGCTGTCAAGTAATGTGAGGGGTCTGAGATTTTACCTTACTTGCAAGTTAACGAGTGAGCCTGCCACAGCTTCACACATGCTGCTAGACTCCTGAGTCAGAGACGAAGAACTTTTACGACTTGTGGCACAGCAAGCAACTTGCACTTCATATTTACATTGTTTCCCTTGATCCCTAAGTCCCTTGAGAAAAAAGCAAAGTGGCCCAGGTTGATGCTGCACACACACAGTTGATGTGCATCCCAGGTGAGGATCCTGAGTTCAGGAAACCCCAATCTGACAAGGGGGCTGCTACCAAACTTGCCCTCCCTTTACCCTTCACCATGGAGAAAGACAGTATCTTTATTATTCTGGTCAGGAAACAAACCCACCCACTGCCAGGAGGAAGCCCCTATCTCTATCATCAAAAGCTGTTTACGTTTGTACCCCCATAATATGCAGAAATAAAAAAAAGCTGTTTACTATACAAACATCCTTGAAAAGATCATCTGGAACAAAAAACTCATACAAGATGTGCAAAAACATGAGAGATCCATAAGAACTGTCTTTAACAAAAAGCTCCTAAACCATGAGGAATGGCAGTGGGGAGGAATGATTCTCCAGTGAGAAAATGTGTTCTGATACAAGAAGCCCTGAGCAGCCAAAGAGAAGTACTGCCCTCTGTAATTTAGAGTAGCAACCTAACTCCAAAAGTCTAAAATCTCTGACTCCCCAATTCAGTTTTATCTTCTAGGAGTCCCTGACAGTTTCTATACCTGAGTGAATTGCATCAATGTCAGGTTCACATGTTATTTCTGTTTGACAGTATGTTTCCCTGAAACCCACTTCTCTGAAAAGACCTCAAAGTCCCGGAGGTAAAATACATCACTCTGGGATGAGCTCTTTGCATATACTACGTGATGGTAAAGACCATGAATTCCTGTCTCAAGTGTCCCAGCTCCAGAGGGTACTCAGATTGGACAGTTTTGCTTCTGCATGCTCCCCTCTAACTCCTCAAGTCCACACAAGTAAAAAGGAGAACTGGGATCCAATATGTAAGCAGGGAGGCTAGTGCTGTACTAGAGTAGGTGAGTAAACAGTAGCCTTGGGTTCAGAATTTGCTTTGTGATGTAACTACTATGACCCTACATGTCCATGAACTCTGAGGAATGCTTTGGTTCTCCTTGGGTGCATGTTCCATGGATGGAATCTAGGAAGAGAAGATTGGCCAGATAAGACACAAGCAAGGTATAGAGTCCATGAAGGGAAAAAATTTCCCCAGAAAAATAGGCCATGCAAAGAACAACCCTCAAAGGGAAGGCACTTGAAATTCCACAGGACTATCTTTAAAAGAATTCTGTTATTTTGAGCCAAAAATGTTTCTCAAAACTTTGACCTTATTCTGCATTAAGAGCAACACATTTCAAAGATATATGGATCGATTCTTTGAGTCACAGACATGGTTTTATTAACTTCAGAATAAGAGTGCCCAGGAAAGGAGTTTTAAGGGAGACACGATGTCTGAGCTGATCTGACCAAGCAAAGGGGATGGGGGGAGTGTTAACGGCATTTGGCGACTCTGGGCTCTTTGGCAAAAATTTCAAAAACAGACCTTGTATATGTTCATTGCTAGAAAAAGAAGTGCACATGGCTATAGACAAATGGTAGATGGCAGGTAGTCTTTTTCTTTCTTTGCTAAGCTTTCCTACAACCCCCAGGCATTCCAGAACCTTATTCATCTGTGACCTAAGAAATATGTGTGGTCTCTGACCCCAGTTCCTGACAAAGAGCTCCTAAAACTCTCGTCACTTTCTGAATGATAAGGGTAATAGGAGCATCTCTTATTTATAATATTTGGTCTTAGTCCCTGATTCCTAGCACAGCAGCTTCTAAGACCCTTGGAACCTCCAGAGTGTTAAGTGTGTTTCTGTATGCTAGAGAGCTGACTGATGGCTGGGGTCACTGGATAGCTCCAGGATGGGGGCTGCTCACCAGAAAGACCAAGGTATGATTTAAGGGTTAAAACTTTCAGCCCCACCCATGAACTCCAGGGAGATGAGAAGGGATGGAGATTGAGTTAATCACCAATGGCCAAGCATGCCTAAGTAATGAGACCTAAATGAAGGGTCTGGAGAGCTTCCAGACTGGTGAATATAACTACATGCCAGGAGGGTAGAACAGCCCAACTCCACAGGGACAAAAGCTCCTGTACTCTGCATTCATCCTATGTTCTTCTTCATCTACCTATTCATTTGTATACTTTATAATATCCATTTTATAAACCAGTATAGTAAGTAAAGTGTTTCTCTGAGTTCTGTGAGCCATTATACTAGCTAATGGAACCTGAGGAGGGGGTTGTGGGAACTGCCAATTTGTAGCCAAGTCAGAGAGAAGCGTGGCTTATCCAAGGACCCACTACATGCGATTGGTGTCTGAAGTGGGGGGCAGTCTTGAAAGAATGAGCCCTTAACCTGTGGGGTCTCTGCTAACTCTGGGTAGTTACTGCCAGAACTGAATTAAATTGTAGAACACCCAGTTGGTGCCTCCAGAGAACTAGAGAATTGTAACACGTGGAAAACTACTCATTTGGTGTCAGAAGTGTTGTGAGTAGAGAAACAGTTTTCCTTTACAATCCATCATCCATCTGTCCAAGCCCTCATTGAACAAATGTGTATTAAGTATCTAATTATGTGCCAGGCATTGCTATGCATTAAAGATTCAGCAGTGACCAAAACATATGTGGCCTCTTCCTTCATGGAGTTTACAATCTAAGAGGAAACGCAGTTATTCATAAAGTCAAATTGCAAATGAATATCATAAAATATTGTGTTAAAGACTAAAAAGGGGGGGAAAAGGAATAAGCAGGAACACAACCTTTGCTTGCATGCTGAGGGATGGTTTCTCTGAAGAAGTGACAGCTGCTGAGAAGAAAAGGATGTGCAGGGATTATACTAAGAGGTGAAATAGAAGGTGGGAAGAAGGCTGCACACAGAAAGCAGAGACTACGTGAGGAGCTGGAGGCAGGAAAGACCAGGAGGTGTGGTCGGGTCGGGAATGGAGGCAAGTGACACAGGATTATGGTGAGGAAGGTGCAGGTGGGGCAGATGAGGCTGGGAAGCCAGGCAGTCCAGCCCTCGCAAGCCAGAACACACAGGGCCTCACAGGCTGGGGCAAGGGCTCTGGAAGGTGTTAAGATGGGAGTGATGCCATCTGACTTAGGTTTTTAACAGAGCACTCCAGCTTCTGCATAGATAATGAGCATGGGGGCCAAGGAAGGAGGTAAGGAGGCTATTTTGGGCATAGATTTTCCATGTGAGGTCTAGGACTAACAGCATCAGCATCACTTGGGAACTTGTTAGAAAAGCAGATTTCCAGAGCCCCACTCCAGATCTGCTGAATTAGAAACTCCAGGGGTCAGGCCAGGTAATCTGTGTTTTAATAAACATTCCAGGTGATTCGGATGCACAAAGTCTGAAAAATCACTAGTTTAGTGGGTTACCATGTAGCCTTGGCAAGATAATACAGTGGCTTACAGCAGGACGGTGACAATAGAGATGAAAATCATTAACCCATGAATAATTCATAAGTATGGTCACGTGCTCCATAGCAACATTTCGGTCAACAATGGCCCACATATGACAGTGGTCCCATAAGATTATACTGTACTTTTACTGTACCTTCTCTGTGTTCAGATATATTAATATTTAGATACACAAATGCTCACCATCCTGTTACAACTGCCTGCAGTATTCATTACAGTAACATGCTACGTAGGCATACAGCCTGGGAGCAATAAGCTATCCCATACAGCCTAGGCGCGCAGTAGGCCATACCAGCCGGGTTTATGTAAGAACACTCTGTGATGTTCACACAATGACAAAATCACCTAGTGACGCATTTCTCAGAATGTATCCCCATCAAGTAATGACACATGACTGTATTAATAGTTGTTCCCTACCAATTTGGCAAAGGTCAGTAAATGTAGCATTTCTTAGAGCCATCAGGACAGTGATAATTAAGTCAGCAGTACCTGCAGTACAAAAGACAACATACTGTCCTCCTGTAACTCAGTTTGCTTGCTTGAGGCTTTCTCACTCCTAAGGACTTCGGCACTTAAGGTTCCTTAAAGAATTGCTACATCTAAGAGCTCATATTTTAAACAATTATATTCAATTCCATTCAACAAGTCTTTACTGAGAACCTGCTGGGCCCAGAGTGAGTAACAAAAGCTTGTAAGAATTTAAAAAGTCTTTGTAAATAACTCCCACCAGGAAGACCTAGAAAATAATAATGAGGAGGTGAAGGAATTCTCAAAGGCACCAGTTGTCACATAAAAGCTGATGAAAAAAGCAGACAGAGGAAAATTTCCCAGTTGCTCTTAAGCTGGACACCACATTCCACTGATATAACTGCTCTTTTTTAGGTGGCAAAAACCCATCCTTCCCCAAACACGCATGTACACATATGTGCAGGCACACACCCTCAGCCACACTCATCCACACCAACATGCATACATGTTATTTTGATGGAAAGAAAGGAAAATAAATAACATGTTTAACAGCACTCCTCTTCAGCTACAATGGGAAATACATAGATTAATCTTTACTCAAGGAATAAGAATCACTAATTTCATGCACAAAGTTTCTTCTGTAATCTCTACTTTTAGAAGGAAAACTGAACTATTTAAGAGATTGAATAATTTTCTTAGACTAGGTCCCCAAAATGCATCCATTCAGGATAGTAGGTTTGTGGAAAGGAAGACATTAGTGATACCTAGTCTGACCTACTTTAGCAGAAAACATCCAAGGACTTGTCCAATGTCAAACTACCCACAACAGACCTAAAACGAGAGCCTACCTACTCCTCCCAACTTTTTCATCTTTCCTACATGCCTACTGATGAGTAATTACATTGAGAAGGTATCCATTTATATTAAAAATGTTTGAATAAACTTCATGTAGTGACTGTGAAATAGCACACTGTAGAGTTTTCCAGCTTAATCAAGACGCAGTCTGTTCAAGTAACTCCATGCCCTGAACATTCTGGCCAAGATTTCACTCTGTGTCCTTAGCCACTGTTCTACTCTCAGGGTAAGATGTACTTACATGCCATGAAGATAATCATTAGAGGGATTAGAGACATTTCTGAGTGCAGAAGAGTGACAGAGAAACCAAGACAGGCCTCTTCCTTGGCAACATCAATTAGGCAATCCAAATTGCCAGAGTGAAGCAACATCTTACTTCAAATAGAACAGAGTTGGGAAAACATACATGACAAATATCAAGAAAGCAGCAGCAGCTCCAATGATATCTTCATACAAAAACAAACCCCAAACCTTAACAAATATATTAGTCAGTGTTTTTTCTTTCTTTTTTATTTTCTCAAAGAACAGCTGAAAGGAGCAGGGGTTTTGATGGGGACAAATGATTTCTATGATTTGGTTCCCCAAAGTTTATTTGTTTTGGTCATTTTCTCTCGCTTACTCTTAACAGATCAATATCTGTCTTTAGTTACTCCCCCACAGTTTAGCAATCTGAAAGAGAATGTATTTCTGCAGAAAAACTGTGACTCATTGGAGGGGTTCAGGTTGGATCATTCACAGCAGATTTCCATTTGCGGAAACCTTTCTGGGAAGTACTGATACCAGTGCATCTGCTGCATTTAAGATCAAATATTTACTCAGGGGAAAATATAATCTTTTTTTAATTAAGAAAGCTTAGAAATGAATAAAATAACAGAAAAAAGAATTATGCTTTCTATTCAGTCCTAAACCAGTCTATGACAGAAAACTGCTTTCCTTGAAGACTGGGAGCTCCCAACTGCTCGACTGTGTCATTCCAGGCATTTTTGGTAATCCAGACCTGCTGTGGCTAAGAGTGGGCTTGGGGAACATTCCTTCAGGGGAGTCTCTTTAGTAGACATGTGTTAGGTGCCTGTTTTGTCTAAAGAGGCAGAGACTGACCCAGTGAGAGAGAAAAAGTCATAGGGACACAGAATTGGAAAAAAAGAGACAGGGACAAGGATACACTGAAAAGAAAAGAAAGGAAGAGAGGTAAAGATGTCCAGGCAGAGAGAATACATACACACACACACACACACACACACACACACACACACACACAGAATGACTGTGTCAATGTTCTTAGCTTACGCCTCCACCACCAGATGCCACCTTCTCTGTTTCCTGTCCTTGGAATTTTTGAATCTACCTGTGTCCTTAAAGCCAGGCCTCTCACAACCAACGCACATTGAAGAGAATGACCCCTGGTTCTGATTATTATTGGGGCATTTTCTTCATTTTGTTTTTTTTTTTGTTTTTTGTTTTTTTTCAGTCAACCTGACTATATGAATACATTTATAAATATTAAATTCGCAAAGTAAGCAAATATGGTCAGATCACTCACCTCCTAAAATCCACTGATGCCTGCCCATTGCTCTGAGCATACAAGTCAATTTCTCTAACATGTCTTTGCAAACCCTGCAGGACCTGACCTCTGCTGACCTTTGCATCCTCTGCTCTCACCTCACCCCACCTCAGACCCTGTGCTCCACCCAGAACTGTGAACATCTCTCAGTTACTCAAGCCCCCAGCATCCCTAAAACCTCCATCCCCTCCTCAAGATCCCAAAGTTCACTCACCAATCCAATCCCTGTGTTCTCAGCATTTATAGACTTCTATAAATCCCTTTGACTCTGGTTAGCTGCTTTTCTTACGTATCCTCACAGGACAGTACAGCTGCCCGAATCACAGCATCTGTGGCCATATTGTAATCACCTTCTAACTCACCTCTCTTTCCACCATGGGGTCATATCTTTCACTACTGTGTGTTCAGCCTTCACACTGAGGACAATAATCAAAGAGTGTGAAATTTAGTGTCATTTTAAGCTAAACCATTCTTTGTTTCCTTTGAATATAACAAGAAGGAACGTTCACTAAGAGACATCAGTTAAAGAACTGCATACTTCCAGTACTTCTTATGAAGTTCCATGCCAAGAAAAATCCAGATGTCATGGGTACTGCTTCACCTCACTGTCAGATGTGGGATTTTAAGAGTCAGAACAGCTCTGCCAGTGTGGTCTGCCTGGCAATGGGGGTAGCCACTGAGGGTCTTTGTCATCCATTTCCAGCCACTCTATTGCACAGATAATCAGACTATTTGTCTGAGGTTTGTGTTCCCTGGGAAACAAATTCTGAGACTTTGAGATTTGTGTGCAAGAGGCTTACTGGGAGTGCTCCTGGAATCAATTTTAGAGGGAAGGAAGCAGGATTAGGCAGAAGGAAGAGTTGAACTGAGGTGCACTCTGAATAGAGGTCTCTGGATCCCATGGGACGCTTAGGGGTTTGGTAGTCCCTTTGGGGTTGCCCTAAATTGAAGCAAGGGGCTTTGTATCTGTGCTCTAGAGCTGTGGTCCAGTCCGCAGCCCGCCAGAAACCAGGCTGGCACAGGAGGAGGCGAGCAGAGGGCAGCCGAGCTAGCAAAGCACTACCTGTACCCACAGTCTCTCCTCATCATTCCCATCACTGCCCAAGCCCTACCGGCATTGACCCTAATAGGAGTGCAAACCCCACTGCACACTGCACATGCGAGGGATCCAGGTTGCGCACTCCCCGTAAGAATCCAAGGCCTGGTGATCTGAGGTGGACCCGAGGTTGCGATGCACCCCCACCCGCTCCATGGAAAAACTGTCTTCCGTGAAACCAGTCTGTGGTGTCAAAAAGGTTAGGTCCGCTGCTCTAGAGAAAAAGTCATGGGATACCGTCTGCCCCTTCCCTCCTGGGAGGTATTATGATGTTGGGCAAAGCAACTCCCAGGGGCAGCAAGCAATTAGGGAGAGAGAATGAGAGCCGGGAACCGTCAGAACACACACTGGCTGCAGCTGGGGAAATGAACGCTTGGGTCCCGAAGCAGGCATCTGGGCTGCACATCACAGCATCCACCACACTATTTCAGTAGAGGAGAAAGGAGTTCTGATGCTTTTATCATCTTCCCCTGCTCAGAATGCATGGGCACAGGGGGCTGATCAGTTACAACTTTCCTTCAGCAGATGGGCAATACAATGGGATAGATTTCTCCCTAACATTCTCTCAAGGAAATACCTAAAGAGCTAGCAAGCATCTTCAAATAAAAACACAGCTCTATCAAGAGACATTTGGTAGCACAGGTGTGCAGCTTTGGTGAGGAGGGGGGTTGTGAAAAGACAGAAAAGTTTAGAGGACCTTAATTAAGAACAATAAACAATTTCTATACTTTATTCATTCTGCAGGCTTCCCATGAGAAGGGAACTGAATCGAAATAAATCTGGATGAATCACAAAGCAGTAGGCCCTCAAAGGGAATTTTCCTGAGGCCCTAACCCCATGCATATTTGTTTAGCTGAACTGAAGTAATCTTATGCAAAATAGTGGCACTCACACTTTTATTCTGAAACAGTGAATGTTTTGGTTCTAGAATATGCTAGGTCAGTTTTTTAAAGGTAAATTAATAAAGATGTACTTGGGTTTAGGAATTAAAACCACAGAAGACAGAGAAAATAGCAGAAAAGGAAGAGGGCTCTTACAGGAAACCTTGGGTGAGATATAGGAGGGAAGGGAAGGGAAACGGCACTTAGTGTCTCATTCTGGTCCCATCTGAGCCAAGGAAGAAAGCTGAGAGGTGTCTAAGAGGGGCTGACAGATGCAGGTCCTAGGAAAGCAGAAGTCAATAAATCTGAGTCATAAATTCAGAAAAGGCATTGAATACTTGGATGGCAAAGCAGACCCAGGGAAAAAAATTACCCTGTGCTGTGCCAGTATCTGCAAAACAAACAAACAAAAGCTACCTGCTGCAACTGTTGGGAAAGGAGATCTGGGAATTACCTTGCTACCCACTAAAAATGTATAAATGCTGACTCATATTGTCCCCATTTATGGTGCTGTTTTAAGTTTTAGTGACATACAATTTTAAAAGCTTTCATAGACTCATTTGGGACTTCTATTGTCCACCCTTATTTTTTGAAATGATGTCCTCAGCTGTGAATTTTCCTACTATGAGGGTTTTTAATACCTAAATTTCTGTGATTATGTAGAAGCTATTGCATGTACACACATTTTACCAGTGGACACACACACCATTCACTTGCAGCTTACCAATCTCCCTCATATGCATGTTCGTCCACAAACTCATGGAACTTGACCATTGGTGGGCTACAGGGACACAGAGGATGGCAGTTCCAGCTTTGTCATTTACTAGCCTTGTGACCTTGCAAAATTTCCTCAATCACAGTAAGACACAGCTTTCTTAGATCTAAAACAACATAGGAATGAATATTTTAAAAGCCCTGTCCATCTTGTAAGGATTTCTGAGAAATTCAAATGAGATTTTTATAAGTGAAAGTGGCTTATAAACTTTAAGATGCAATACAAACATAAGGAATTACGACGAAAGGTGGAGAAAAAGAGCACAGAAAATAACCAGTAAAATTGGCAAGAAAAATGGTTTAGATATAAATTCATTTACATTTGGCAATTTTTCACCCTAGTAATAAAAGCTACCACAACATGAAACATAATAAATGAGCTTTTTCCTGGTTACAGTAGAAATGCTTTCTATTCTCTAGATAGCATCATAAAACAGCTGTGTCTGATGTGATTTCAAAAAGTCAGTATTTACCAGTGTACTTAATATGGGCTGGCACTATTCTAAGGGTTTCTGCATATTAACTCATTTAATCACCATTACAACACTATGAGGAAGGTTCTACTATTAAGCCCACTTTACAGATGAGAAATCTGAAACTCAGAGAGGTTAAGTAATTTGTCCAAGATCACATACATAGGAGTGGCAGCACCAAGAGTTGCACCCAAGCAGTCTGGCTCCTAACCCAACATAGTGATATGCTAGAATGAAAGAGAATATCAACACTAACCTTGGAAAGTTATCACTGTGGGAAGGAGGTAGAAAGAGGTCAGGGTAAGAAAATATTTTTTAAATATGTGTTTAGAGTTTTTATCTACCCTCTTCCAAGGATATAAAATGACATGATTAAAAACAAAACCCTAGACCTTAAACAAATAGTCTAATAACCAGGAATTTCTTTATTTCTCAGAAAGGGACAGATTTGTCATTGGTGGTTCTGCTGCTTGATGTCAGATTGACGTAACCCCATTCCTAATTCTTAATTACCAGCAATTTGATCTGAACCAGAGTAAATGGATAGCTTGGTCATGCCACCAGAACTGCTATGATAACTATCCACTATCTTTCATCTTTTAGAAGAAGAGAGATGAAAAGCACAAATGAGACACACCATTGGGCCAAGGGCTTGTGTGATAATGAGCCCTGATCTCCTGCAGGTCAGAGCATGATACCAGGCCACTCGGAGCAGACAGGGCAAGTCAAATAGTCAATGCTCTTTGAGCTTATATAACTACAGGAAAGAACAGTCACATTGAGCCTTTAGGCTTCTGCCAGGAGAACCATATTCAGTCCCCAAACATGGGTGCCGTCTTTGTGTCAGGAAACTATGTCAGACACCTGGGACACAGAAGGAGTATGATCCAGTCTCTGCCCTGAGAAGGTCAGAGCATAGCAGGGCAATGCAGGTACATAAATAGACACCAGTGATGAGTGTTAAAAAGAGATGGGAAAAGAAGTTAATGGGAACACAGGGAAAAGAGACAACAGAAGGGAATGCATATTCAGGAATTATTTCTGAGTAAGATAGATGGTATTTGGGATCCAATTGGGTGGGATGGGAGAGAGGAATGATCCCAAAGTTTCTAGCTCTCAGGCCAGCTCAGACCAATATAAAAAAAGACTACTTCTAAGAGGTTATACCTAAGTTCATATTTGTTCAAAAGTCCAGCGACAAGTCTCAAACTACCATTGGCACCACCTGTTGGCCACAATAGGAGGTGACATACATTGGGTTGGCACTAGGCTTTATCTAAAAGAACTTTGGAAGTTACAAGATAGAGGACAATCTGCATATGTTGGCACCGTTGGCCTAGAGGAGGGGGAAAGGCTAGTGGTTAACAGCACAGGCTTTGGCTCAGTCTGCCGGGCGGGGGTACTGTGTAAAAGACGCTTGTCATTTATCTACAACTCAGATTTATTCACATGTAAAATAACAATAAAATGGTAATTATGTCACAGAACTGTTTTGAGAATCAGAATATATGCTGCACGAACAACAACTCTCCTGTATTGGAAGTGGGAATAGAAACTGACACACCGTTTTTGGAAAACTGTCCATATCGCCTGGTGTTGAACGTATGTGTGCCCTACGATCCAGCAGTTTCACTCTCAGGATTATACTCAAGAAATGTGTACCTGTGGGTACTGAATGATATATGTGAGAATTTCCTAACGGTCCTATTTTTAGTAATAAAAAACTAAAAATAACCCAAATTTCCAGTAACAGAAAAATGGATAAATTGCAGTATTCATACAATAGAACACAGTACAGTAATAAGCCCGAGCAATCAACAGCTACACACACAGAGATGGACGAAACCCACAGACATAACCTTGAGGAAAGCAGCCAGGCACCAAACAGCACAACTGTATGACTCCATCTCAATGACACACGGTCACAGGCTAAACCAATACATGCTCAAAGTCAGGATAACAATTATTTCCAGGTAGAGGGGAGGGAGTACTGAAGTACCCTCTAAAATGCGGGTAATGTTCTTTTGTGATTTGGCTGTTGCTTACCTGAATGTATTTACTTTGTCAATTTTTGTTAATTTCTTTAAAAGTTTTTTAAAAATTACATTTTTTAAAGTGCTATTCTACTTTCAAAGCTCTCAGCACAGAACCTGCTTGGTAACAAGTATCCCGTATATATTAAGTATTAGAACATCAGGAGAATGAAGAGGATAAGGATGAAGGGTCAGAGAAGTAATTTGGGGGGAGAAGAGGGGGCATAAATTCTGCTGCTACATTCAGGTAGAGACATTCAGCAGCTCAATAGACAGCCATTGAAGCCGGGCCAAGTAAAAGATCACTAAGGAAAGCTGCTAAGCACAGAACTTGAGACACATACTATATACAAGACAGCTCAGAAGGAATAACTTGGGACAGAGACTTACCAGAAGGTGGGAAGAGACACTAAATAGGATCACGGTTCAAAAACAAGAAAAAAAAGAGTCTCCCATGAAGTGTGGTGTCAAGAGTTCTCGTGCTACGTAAGATTGGGACAGATAAAGAATACATATAGCCTCGCAGACTTGCCTGTGGCCTCAGCTGAGACAATGTTAGAAGAGTTGAACTGAGAACGGAACTCGAGGGAGTGAAGACAGTGAGACGTGAACCACTGGGGCAATGAAGGGAAGGGAGAAGCACATCACTGTATCAAGATGAAATAGATGACAGCAATGTCTTTATTACAATATTTAAGACTTGAGTGTTTTATTAATAATTTGAAGGAACATAGGAGAGGAAGCTATAGAAGACACAAGAAAGATGAGGTAACTGAAAGAATAAGGTCCTTGAGGAGGCATGAGAGGAAATGATCCAGTTTCTAGCTGAAGCAAATAGCCTCAGAGAGGAAGTGTAGGTCTTTTTCCTCTAAGAAAGGCAGAAAAGAAGCAAAGGTGAAAACTAATGTAGCCTGTTGCTGCTGCTGATTTTGACGACGACTGATAGCAGCAGCTAACATTATTGAGATATTCTTAAGTTCATTACACTGAGTGTCTTACTCAGAGCATAACCCCCGAGGCCATGTATTATTTTTACTTTCATTCTACAGATGAAGAATTGGGTACGGCGAGGTTACATAATTTGTTCAGATAATTTGGTAGATGGCAGAGCTTCACTGCTCCCCCGACACTCTCCCCCAAATATTTCAGACTTCATCCCCTGCTCAGTAGCTGTATGTTTGAGTGCTCTTCAATACAAGACCCGGGTGTAGGAAACAAAGAGCACTCTGTCTCTAATATGCTGTGGAGCCTTGTGTAAGTCACTTATCTCTGAGGCTCTCACCTGGGGAATAAAAGACTGGGACTAGATGAATCTGCTCAGATTATTTCTACCTCCAACATTCTTTGATCACTTTGAAAGACAATCTTTAACCAAAAAAGGCTTCGGAAAAGTGTAACGGCTAACCGTAAATCTTTCCTAGTTTTTAAAGTGAAGAATGTGACTCATTCAATCTAGGGGTCAGTAAACATTTCCTGTAAATGGCAAGGTAGTAAATATTTTAAGCTTTTAAGGCCATACAGTGTCTGCCACAACTACTCAACTCTGCTACTGTAGTGCTGAAAGCAGTCATAGACACATATAAATGAATGAACATGGCTATGCTTCAATAAAGCTTTATTTATAATAACAGGCCACAGGCCAATTTGGCCCACGGGCCGCAGTCTGCCAAATTTGGAGCTGTGGCCACTCACCACCTGTCACCTGTAACTCAAAAGCAGGACCTTAGATAAGTCAGTTAAACCTGTCTCAAATCAGTAAGCCAGAAACCACAGAAAACAATAGCATTTACCTTACTGCAACATCAGGAGGCAAAGCTAATAAAAGTGATAATAAAACAATGAAAACAGATTAGGATATCATACAGAATGGGTAGGCCAGCTGTTTTTTGCTTTCCAGTGACTATTAAGTAAGAAAAAATGTGATTAAATTGCACCACAACTTAAGGAAAAAGTAAAGGTAAAATTGGCTATGAAATACCATACTGCACTCTAGCGTAAAGTAGGGGATTTGGCTTCTCTGGGTATCTTGAGGAATTGAATAGATAATGATGTGTTAACAATCATCAGAAATACGTCCTAACAGGAACTGATGGGAAGGAAGTGGATGTGAAATCCTCTTTCCTTGACCTTTGAAACTTAAAAGGATCTTAATCACAGTGTACCATGGAGGACACGTGTTTGTTGCATCCCAAGCATCCACTCAGCTCTTTCTGACACTCCCCATTTACATCTGAGACTCTGATTCTGGGAACAATGAGTCCATCCTCACCTCCAGGAGGTAGCATGTGTCCCAGTCTAAGCCACTCAAGTGGACCGATGAGAATGAATCTCAGGCCCTTTACAGGAATGAAGGAACAAGGGCATGTTCACCTTGTCTGGACAGGGCCACATGTGGACAGGAGGCCTAGAAGTGCTGCAGCCCTTTGCTACCAAGATGACAGCCAGACTCTGAATGATGCCAAAATACCAAGGAGAGCAGGGCCAAGAGAATTATGAGAAACAAAGTCAGACTCCTAATGACTCTGGATCAAATAATGCCTGAAGCCTGCCCTATCTTTGGCCTTCTAAAATTGCATGAGTAGATATATCCCCTCTGTTGTCTAAGCCAGTTTGGGTTGGTTTTATTGTTACTTTGAAAGGATTACATCCTAACTGATATATACTCTTTCTGAGTTTTAGGTAACCATAGCATACCTTGGGCAAGGACATGAAATGAATGCTTAACATGGTCCTAACATTTCGATATACCTCTATTTTCCCAAACTTTACTCTAAATTGTTTTGACAGCACAATAGTCAAATGATCACTTTATTGTCACCATGGTTCCACCCTGTCAGCAACTCATGTCTTCCATAGCTTCTGAAAACAAAAGACAGACTAGCTTTCAAAGCTCCCCCCGCCCCTTTAATTAGACCAGATATAAATGATCATAATTCAAGTCCCATCCTCGTAAGAGAATTCCCTCTTGCAAATCGATTGTGTCTTCAAGTCTCTAAATTCCCACCTCATATAGCCTCTGAGAGAAAACTGCAGAAATGGATCCATAAACGCACTATTTCCAGCTCCCAGAGAACCCCATCCAAGGATAAGAAACAAGACATTAGAAATCTTTACATTTTAGGGCACTAGAAAAAAGAGATTTCTATTTATTCAGAAAAGAGGGGAAGGGACTAGAGAATACTAGGTTGTGTTTCACTCATTCTCTTCATTCTATTTTTAGTTTCCTCCAGGAACTAAAGTACCACAGGAAATTTTCAGTGTTCAGCATATTGGATACTTTACATCAACATAAAACAAGAGCAGGACAATCTATTGGCCGAGTCATAACATTTCTCCCTTGTTAGCCAGCAGCAAAACAAAGATTATGTATTAACCAGCCTTTCCAATCCATTCGTCTTCTCAAGATATGCTGGACTCTTAGCTTGGAAAGATGCATGATGGTGAACATCCATCTTTTAAATGTCATTGAAACAAGGCTACTACTTCAAACACTGGGTTGTCTTTTTTCCTTCACTATTACCTGTACTAAGTAAAACTTTTCTAAATGGCATGGCCTCCTGAAAACTCAAATATAGATAGAACAGATCCACTACGAAAATATGCATTTCTCTACGTGCTCAGAATATAAAGGGAATCAAGCAGGCTAAATGGAAAGCAAACATAAAGCCAACAAAAAGCAGACACAGAGACCTCAAAGGCATTGCATGAATCTTGCTTCTTATTTATGTTTCTAATGCACTTTCTTGGGATTTCATGTCTATGAGAGAACTCAAAGGTTGGAAGGGGAAGGCAAACAGTCTGGAAGCATGTAAAGGTGTCTTGGGAACAATCCTACTTGGTCTCTCAGGCTCTGGCTGCAGCATCCGCTTCTTCCTGTACAGATCTATTCATCCCTGTCCCCATAATACAAACTTTTCCCCCATTTCTTCCAAGGGTAAGCTCATCTACAAATGACAATTCTTACATTGCTTTTTCCTTCATATGGGAACACAGGGGAGTAATGTTATAACCATTATTCTAAGAAAGGAAGACCAAAGGCCAAGGTATCCTTTCTTATGAGATACCTGCATCGTCGCTTTGAAAAAAATACTTGCAAATACCCTGATGGAAATTCTTTGTATAGGAATCCTGTATGTTTTATCTTTATTTCTTCTTCTATAGATTTCTTCTTCTATAGAGAACATTAACGTTGATATCCCTCCCACCACCACCAAAAAAACATAAAATGACTTCATGGGTTGAAGTTATTTTCACATAAATTAGGGGAAACTGAATTAAATCAGGGTTAAAATGATTCCCAAGAGCCCATACCTCTGACACCAAGACAACTATAAAAGGTCCAGGACACCCTTTCTCACTTGCTGAACAAAAGACTGGTCAACATCCTAGAGACCTATCTGTAAGACCCCCTTCTGTCCTTGTATGTCCCCTCTCACTAAGGAAGAACACCAATTTCAGGTCCTTGGATCCTAGGATTTATTGCAAAGACCCACCTTCAAGGAGAAAGTTGGAAGAACTTGGAAGATTACTCAAATAGTTTGTGAGTATTGTCTTTGTCAGTGAATAAGAGACCAGGTGGAACTGCTCACTATCCTGAAATTTCCATTCACCCTACAATTAATAGAAACAATGAATGGTTGAGTTCAGAGAGTAGAGGGACCCTATATTAGCTTGTAACCCTACAGCCTAACACCTCTCTAACTATGTCTCTAACTCCAGCCCTGCTAATGCCCATGTACTTTCCTAAACTCTATGCCAGTCGAAGACAGAACAAATCCCATTCATCCACTAAAACTGTGTATATTTTTTGGGAACTCTTTGTAAGGTCAAGTTAACTATTAGTAGTAATGCTTCCTAATTGTATAACAGAGAGAATATGCACTAAAATGATTAGAAATTTGAGAATCTCTTTGCAACCAACAGTTAATGAAAATGGAGATAATGATAATGTTAGATTCTCATTAGCCTTACCTGGTAACCTGAAGCATCATCCTACCCCGACACCCTAAACAAATTAACATCATAACATTGCAAAGCACCTCCAAGCAAACTGTGCTGGTGGCGTAGATGGCCATTTGAGACCAGGTAGCCTTCTGTTGAAGTTGTAATAGCTAATTTCCCAAGGATCTGCAAAGAACCATGGGTATCAAAGACATAAATTGGGGAGGGAGGTAGAGTTTGAGTTGCAGGAAGAATATGGAGTATAGTCAAGTTGAACATTAAACAAGGATACCAACAGGATTATTTGGGGGGCTCACCAGCCTAAGTGGCAGCAGAGAAAAGTGGGAAAGGATTTTCCACTACTTTGAAAACCACATCAAGCCAACAAAAAAAAAACGTAGATATTCTAGATGAAGAATCATCTTTGCTGACAATCTGTGACATATTTAAGACAGGTTAGGTTCTTGGGCAATATCATTTGACCTAAACTTCAAATGCCAGGAATGTTAGGTGAGAAAAGAACAAGTAAATTCTCCTTTATTCCTACCACTCCTCACCCACCCCATAAACCCCATCTCCCAGAAAAAAAAAATGTCCTTCTACCATCTCTGGGTAGAGCCAGGAGATTAAACATTCAATTGTCAAATTCAGTGACTTCTGCTCTTAATTAAATTTTTTCAAGTTTCTAAAATAATGAACTCAAAGAGGCATGTGCACACACAAACCTACTCAACATTATAGTCTGTAATACGCTAATTCTTTTTATTTAACCCTTATTATTAATGGGAGCACAGTTTTGCTCAACATTTTCCACAATTTTTTCCATATAAACATTTGATCTACATATCTTCCATTTTAATTTTACATTCTTAAGGAAATGAGATACATACATGTTGCACCAGTCCCACACACACATACATATTTGCACACATAACATATACCCTAGACAGATGAACTTGCATTTAAATCTCTTCTCTACCACTCTGAGTTACATATTCTTGGGCAAGTTACTTAAATTCTCTGAGCCTCAGTTTTCTAATCTGCACAATGGGAATGGTGTTACTATAAGGATTATAAATAATATATGCAAAATCTCTAGTATACTCCCTGGCACACAGTATACCTCCAAAAATGTCAGCTTGTTACTAATTCTCACTATTCTTCAGGTTTCCTTATAATAAAACAGGAACCAGAGTAAAAGAGAACATTATGCAGTTTTCAAGGATTCTAATACACTTAAAATGACATGCTGTTTAATAACTATGTCCATGAAAAATTATACAGTATCTGAAGTCTGTTGTGTCATCTTAAAGAGGCAACATATTTTAGTGCTAAGCAATGATGTATACTCTTAATTTTATCACACATTTCTCTTATTAAATGTCTTTAATTTAATCAAGTATATTAACTATAGATTATTACATAACCAATATTTTCAACCATAATATAGGATAATAGGAAGCTTTTTAATGATTATTTAACAGTAAGCATTTGTTTGTAAATGAAGCCTGAAATTAGTGGTCTGTTGTATAATGGTGTTGTTTCCTGTTTTTATTTTTCTAAGTACCATACAAAATTATGCTGTATATGAATCTGAGTAGATATAAGTTGGACATATTACCAAGATGCTATTAAGTTGTCATGGTCTAACAGTCCTCAGTAGCATCTTATCTGTGTGGTGTCTTGCTAACAAATGTCACTGATGCAACATATGTGACTGAAAAAATCAAATACAAACATGAAGAAGAAAGACATGTGCAAATGGGGAAAAATAATGTTTTAATTTCAGTACATTGATCTGAATTAGAAACTGAGATTTTCTCTAAAGCCATGCCACATTTCTTATAAACGAATCACCCTAGCAGAAAAAGTCCAAAGAAAAAGATGCACAAAGATGTTGGATTCATCATGAGTTCTGTCTTCTACAGCTGTGGTCCCCAACCCCCAGCCACAGATGGGTACCAGTCCGTGCTGTTAGGAACCAGGACACATGGCAGGAGTTGATTAGCAAGCAAGTGAAGTTTCACATGCATTTACATCCACTCCCCATCGCTAGCCATCCACTCTACCCCCAGCCCCTGCCCCGTCCGTGGAAAAACTGTCTTCCATGAAACCGGTCCCTGGTGCCAAAAAGGTTGGGGGTCACTGTTCTACAGGATGGCGTACTCTTGCCTTTCACAAAAAAGTTCCAGCCCTGTTACTAAAAATGAAAGTGAAGAATTGATAATAGAAGATCTTGCTGGTACACAGAATATGAGCACACAGGCTCATGGGAAGGGGAGCAAAGGAGAGTGAGTGCAATTATTTTCATTCTCAGTCTTCATGTTCCAGATATTGGAAAGAATAAAAGAGGTATTGGAAAAAGTGCCTGGAGGCACCACCGAAATGTTTCAAATTACCATTCTGCACATTCATTAACCATCAAAAATATGCTAGGCTGAACACAGTCTTTGGTAGATATCAATCAAAAGCACATTTTCTCACAAATGAACAGGGGAAAAAAGCCCCAACCCTGGCATCTTTGTTCCTCCTGATTCTTTTCTCTGGGAAAATATTGCTTTAAATTGCTGTTTGTTCTCATAATGGACTAGTGCCTTTGAGGTCTTTAGTGCTTAAAGTGCTCCTAATGTACAGTCAATATACATGTAAAGTTTGCACTGATTATATGCAGCTCAAAGGATTTCAAAACATCTCTCTAGAAGCTTTTCCTTTCTCCTCAGAATTCCCATATGAGTTTCCTGGAGGCTGATTTTCAACAGAGCACAACAGAGTCTCCTCTCAGAAATGGATTTCCCACAGAAATGGGCTACATCAAAGGAGAGCTCACTAATGTGAGAGCCATCTCTTTGATTTCATTGAACCATCACTCAGAAGAACAAAAACATCCCATTCACAGACATTGGAAATGTTATACGAGGCATTAAGCATGGCTCTAACCCTTCCCTCCTATGCTTTTTTGTCCTGTTCTTTCTGTGGCTCTATGCCTTTCATTTTGCTGTGCTGATTTCGTAGGTTTTTGGCCCTCTCACTGGAAATTTCTGGTAAATTCAATGGAGTAATTTGGTGCACAGCTTTATGGACTCCTCCTCAACATTTTATGGAGTTAACTCGTAAAAGTGTCTTCACTTCGATCCCATTCCACACACACTCCTCAGTCTCTTTGGGGATCTCTTTCCTATACCCTCACATGTGGCTATTCGCAGAGGATCTGCAGTCACCCCTTCCCATCTCATCCTGTACCCTCATTCCCTCAGGAAGAGCATGATCATTCTCAAGACATTAATTGCCATCTGCCAGCTGATGGCCCCAACCACATCTCTAGCTTAAATCTTCCCCAGTCCCAGATACCTAATGTGGTGAACGACCACAAATAGAAAACACCTTATGTAATTCAACAGGGTGCATCGCAGGCAGGGAACACTAACTTTTACCTAAGTCTTGAAAGTGTCTTCCTACAGGAAAAGCTGATGACCAGAGATAAAGTATGGCTAATAAGAGAAATTGATTTTTTTAGTTCTTTTAAGTTTTCTTTCCCTAATCTAAACATAGTATCAAGTTTTGGCTTGTGCTTGTATTGCTTATAGGTTTCTCATATTTATATACACACACATACACTGAAGTGTCAGCCATTCCATTTTGTTCCATGGATCACCTGGTCTCATGTGTCTTGAGACACACTCAATATAGGCAGTACTACTAACTCTAGTGGGAGGTCAGGCTTAAGATTAGTAAAGGAAAAGTAAAAGGGATGGTAGAACGAGTCTGGATTATGTATTTGCCTCTCCCTTCCAAAATACAATCTATGCAAGGGTACAGATTTTTGTATCTAGAATGGTGTCTGGCACAAAGTAAAAGCTCAGTAAAACATTTGTCAGTCCAAAGAACGAATCCTTGATGACAAGATGTCGGGAATGACTGAACCTGTGTGGATCTTTTAGGTATACTGGGAGAGTGATAGCTCATAAGAAGCAAAAAAAAAAAATCCACAAGATTAAAAAAAAAATGGTACCCCTGGAGAAGTAAAGAAGCTCTCCATTACACCTCTCTTGATAACTGCTTCTTAAGTGATATGTGTTGTCATGGTGACAGTCAAGAGAATGGAAAAGATGGAAGGCTGCAATCCCTGAATATTCTAAACTGTTTTTAAAATGGTATCTTCAACACAAATTTGAGATACAGCCTGCTACCATGTGATGACAGCCAGCTTGAGGGCAGTATCTGATGTTCAAGGTTTTGCAAACTAGACTGTCTTCTCTGGAGAAATCTTAGGGAGGACCCGTGGTTTACAGGTGGTGATGGAGCCAGGAATGGTACTAAAACATAGTGGAATAAGTGTCAGAATAGGAGGCCAGGGTCTGGCTTCTAGTCACAGTGATGGCATGAAGCAAGTTGCTTCATGCGCTCTGCAAGGTACACACTGTGGTACACAGATAGCTCGCTCAATCTCTGAACTCATCATTTCATTTCACAAATTTTTAAAGGATGCCTAACAGATGCAAAGCACTGTGCCAAGTGCCATAGGGGACAGAGCAGAGAATCAAGTTCCTGCCTTCAAAAACTGAGCTATTATGTGATAAGTTGACATTGCTGGCCTTTCATGAGCCTCTGAGTTTTATTTGGGTCAGGGGACCTATGGTGCAATCCTGGAAATGAAAACTGTACCTTTGATATCTGCCTTCATTGGACCCTTTTAAATACTTTAGCTATAGTTGCATGCCACAGGAATGCTACAGACACAGTTATTTCATCATTATTTGGTTTATAAGGAAATATATACTGGAATTGACTCAGGCCTTGTTGGCTTTTTGTGACCTCAAATAATCCATAAAATTAATATAATTGTGCTATTAAGCACTCTCAAATTTGCCTACACCATTATGTTCACTATGCCCAAAGACAAGTGACCCAATGGATAATATACAGTTTTATAGGAAGGGGGCATAATGTCCAGCATTACCATCTCCCTCAAAATGAGACTATCCACCAAGTAAGTCAGGCCACATTTGAAGGAAGCAGACATTAGAACATTCCGAATTAATACACAAAAGCTGGGAGAATACTATCTAAGAACCATTCTTGAACAAACAGTTGGGTGGGCTGAAGAAGACTGATAACAGATTAAATATGAACTTGCAAAGTGAGTGCAAAGTCAGAGGCCAGAGTCGGGAACAGAGTAACAAGAAGCAATAATAGGTCAGCACCACACTGATATTCGTGTGGAAGGTGCTGCTTATATGGAAGGAGATCATAGCAAGCCGATCTCATTTAGAATGGCTTGCACAATTTGGAACACTCCATTTTGAACCTGTCAGGAGATGGGAGGTGAAAGAGAGCTATAATAATACATATTAAAGAAATGAGAAGAATGTGTAGACTACATCTGCAAAGAAAACATCCAAAGTAAGAGTCTCTGAGTCTACCCACTAGAGACAAGATTTCTCCTCCAAGAGGAAAAAAATAAAATAAAAATAAAAACAGCAGTGCCACATTGTGGACATGGCAAGCCTGCGTACAGTGAAAACGGAGAACTCCTCTTGAAGGGAAGTTCAACAGAAGAATGCTCAAAGAAGGCATGCTGAGGTTTCCTTAATGGAAGCATTTAAAATTAGGGTATGTAAAACCCAAAAAAAGTGCAAAAAAAAAAACCTCACAGTAATCCACATTTATTATCTTGTTTTGAGGTGCAAAGGAGGAGGGAAACAAATACATCTAATTTCCAATAATTAATCTTATAAACAGAAAATGAAACCAAGCCTTAAGTATCTGAAGTACTAAGTACTTGCCACTTGGCATGTCAAAATAGAAGCAGTCCAATTTTTCAATTTAATTCATAAAAATGACCATTTCCTAAAAAATACAGAAAGGAATACTAGCAAGAAAAACTTATTTAAAATGGGCTTGCATATAAAAGTAAATAAACAAAAAAACATGGGACAGGGAGGAAATAATTAAATATTAAAAATTGCTTTTTTCAAAGACATCACCAAGCAGTATCACAGAATGAGGAACTTAAAGGACTTAACCTTTCTGTTTGACCCATGACAGAATTAAATTATATCTTCTCCAACCTGATTCCTCCCATGAAATCTATTCTGTTTAGGATGAAGGTCAAGTACCGAGTGAGAATGATTTAGTGCTGCTCTTCAAATCCAATTCCATAATCATACCCTTGTCTCAAAATACCAGCTGGACATCAAAGAGGAAAAGAAAAAAGACACAAAAAATGCAGACACACTCTCAAGAACATTATAAAGCTGAAATATGACCATTTCAAATTCTATCATCCTCAAGTACAAACAGAATTTTCATTCATCAAATGCTAAGCAAACACGGAGGCTGTTGCCAGCTCCACTGTTTTTCAGCACCTCACCTTTTCACACCAAAGGGCACTTCCCATTTCTATCTCCTCTGTCTCTAAAGAACTTGACTTCTTTTGAGAAACTGCAGTGTTTACATTAAATTCTCTCCTTTGCCTTTTCTGCCTATGTATAATAGTCACTTGACTCCAGAGGAAGTAAAATTCAACAACCCATGTTATTACTGAAAATACCTCACAGACAGGCAGGAGCAAAATAGCACAGTACACAAGCATAGTGGATGCTTTGTCTATAATACAAACGTAACAGCAACTTAGAGTGGGAAAAGAAAATAAAGAAAAGTCTTTGTTGCTTATTACCTGTGCAGTGTTGCACCATCAGGGGTTTTGAGGAGGAAAGATGTCATTTAAGTAAATGTCCTAAAACAAAGTTTGAGCTAAGCCAGAAGATTGTACACTAAAGGAATTTTCTTCCCCAGTTCTCTTTTCTAAAGCATTCAGAAGCATGCCACAGATTAAAATTGTTCTCCGTGGATAAAGCATGGTCTTAAATAAACGCTCTGGTACAGAGTAAATGAGCTAACATGTATTACGTAAGTACCTACCATGTGCTCTTGCTTTTTGCCATGGTCTTTACACACACATAGAAAAAGGGTTGTAAAGCTACAATCTGCACAGGCAACAAAAGTAAAAATAGACAAAAAAAAATTACATCAAACTAAAAATATTCTGCACAGCAAAGGAAACAATCACAGAGTAAAAAGACAACCTATGAAACAAGAGAAAATATTTGTAAGCCATGTGTCTGATAGGGGTTAATATCTAAAACATATAATGAACTCGAACAACTCCACAGCAGGGAAACAAATAACCCATTTAAAAATGGGCAAAGGACACAAATAGACATTTCTCAAAAGACAACATACAAATGGCCAACAAATATATGAAAAAATGCTCAGCATGAGTAATCATCAGGCAAATGCAAATTAAAACTACTATATCACTCATATCTGTTAAAACAGCTATTACCAGAAAGATGAAAGATAATAAGTATTGGTGAGGACATACAGAAAAGGTAATCCTTGTACACTATTGGAGAAAATGTAAATTAGTATGGCTATTATGGAAAACAGTATGGAAGTGCCTCAAAAAATTAAAATAGACCTACCATATGATATAGTAATCCCACTACTGGGTATATAGCCAAAGAAAATGAAATCCGTATATCAAAAAGATACCTGCACTCCCCACGTTCATTCACTGCAACATTATTCACAATAGCCAAGCATGGAATCAACCTAAGTGTCCATCAACAGATAAATGCATAAAGAAAATGTGGTATAAAAATACACAATGCACTACTACTCAGCCTTTAAAAAGAAGGAAATCCTGTCATTAGCAGTGATGTGAATGAACCTAGGAGACACTATGTTAAGTGAAATAAGCCAGGCACAGAAAGACAAATGGCCCATGATCTCACTTATATGTGGAATCTAAAAATGTTGAACTCATAGAAAGAGAGAATAGAATGGTAGTTACCAAGAGCTTGGGGTGGGTATTGGAAAGACTATCAGGCAAAGGATACAAAATTTCAGTTAGATAAGA
This sequence comes from Avahi laniger, assembly GCA_963575035.1. Lineage (NCBI taxonomy): Eukaryota > Metazoa > Chordata > Mammalia > Primates > Indriidae > Avahi > Avahi laniger. Next base: position 20,285 of record CAUYSK010073815.1, on the reverse strand, counting down.
GGAATAACTTCCAGATTTGTTGTATTAATACATCATGGTGATTACAGTTAATAACAGTATACTGTTTATTTGCAAATTGTTAACAGAATAGATTTTAAGTGTTCTCACCACAAAAAAATAAGTATGTTAAAGTACTGCATTTGTTGATTAGTTCAATTCAGCCATTCTGCAATGTATATGTATTTTAAAACATCATGTACATGATAAACACATATAACTTTTATTTTTCAAATTTAAAATAAAAACGTAAATAAATATTAATAAAAAGAAATCTACAATCCAATCGGGGTAATCAGACACCTGGGTGTCAAAAGCTAAATGACAGGACGAAACAACAAAATGTAAGTTATCATCAGGTGTGAGTTGCGTGATCAGGAGTTGGCCTGACAAGATGTATACACAGCAACATGGAAGGATCTTAAAATATGGTCCTGGCTAAAAGACAACTTAAAAATACATGGAAGCGAATACAGCATCCAATAAAGGGCTGATAATGAGGTTCTATATAGAACTCAGGAAAATCAGCAAGAAAAAATCAAACAACCCCATTAAAATGTGGGCAAAGGACATGAACAGAAACTTTTCAAAAGAAGACAGACTAATGGCCAACAAACATATGAAAAAATGCTCAACACCTCTAGTCATCAGTGAAAATCAAAATCAAATCAAAATGCAAATCAAAACCACAATGAGATATCACTTAACTCCAGTGAGAATGGCTTTTATCAAAAAGTGTCAAGACAGCAAATGTTGGCATGGATGTGGAGAGATAGGAACACTCATACACTGCTGGTAGGACTGCAAACTAGTGCAATCTCTGTGGAAAGTAATATGGAGATACCTCAAAGAGCTAAAAGTAGAATTACCATTTGATCCAGCAATCTCATTACTAGGCATCTACCCAAAGGAAAAAAGATATCTGCACTAGAATGTTTATAGCAGCATGATTCACAATGGACCCCATCAATACATGAGTGGATTAATAAAATGTGGTATATGTATACCATGGAGTTCTGCTAGCCACAAAAAACAATGGTGATCTAGCCATTCTTGTATTATTCTGGATAGAGCTGGAGCCCATTCTACTAAGTGAAGTATCACAAAAATGAAAAAACAAGCACCACATGTACTCACCATCAAATTGGTTATTACCAAATCAACACTTATGTGCACATATAGTAATAACATTCATCGGATGTTGGGCAGATGGGAGGGGGGAGGAGAGGATGGGTATATTCACACCTAATGGTTGCGTTGTGCCCCGTCTGGGGGATGGACACGCTTGAAGCTCTGACTCGGGTGGGGCAAAGGCAATATATGTAAGCTAAACATTTGTACCACCATAAGATGTTGAAATAAAAAATAAAATAAAATAAAAATGTACGCAAATATATAACATGATAATATTTATGTAAATTAAATGTATGCAAAATATGCATTTTGCAAGAATACATGTGAACAAAAAGATACACATTTAATATGTTAGAAGGGCTACCTGTGGGGAAGTGGAATGGGAATAAGGAACGGAAATAAAATGGAAAAAATGAAATAAAAGAGGGTCTTGTTTTGACCAGTCACGAAAAAAAGAAAAGAATAGAAGTGGTCTGAGATGCCACCATGAGTTTGGCAAGTTGAGGTGAGCCTTGAGATAAAGTTAAAAGTTCTGGCATCTCTAGAAAAGAAGAATCAAAAGATTTGGGGAGGAAAGTCACATGAGCTGAGCCTGAACACAGAAAAGCCCAAGTCTTATTTGGGAGGGAAAGAAAGAATGCAGTTGTCTGGGTCTTACTCTCTTGAAGATAGTTCAAAGTTGCTGAGGCCTAAGCTCCTGACTTTTTATAGATCATGTGTTATATATCTCTATGAGACTGTCTGCCTATTAGCCTTCCTCTCCATTCTTATGGTGGCTGACAACTTTGCCCTCCTCTTCACCCACAGTGGCAGACATTGGTGATTGGCTAAAGTAATAACCATTTCTAACCACTACTCAGTCGCTGCCTCTCACAACAAAGGCTAATAAGCCAGTTGCTTATTTTCCCAGACTACTTCAAAGGCAGAGATAATTACATGGCTCCATTCTGGCTGATGGGTCAAAAAGGGAAGTCCACTGTTGGCTTCTGAGAAAACAGATAAGAGAAACGAAGGAAGAAGAAATTTTGCCAACCATGCACCTTCCTTCTTCTTGCCTTGAATGAATATTTGGACCTCTGGAAGCCATCTTGTACCGAAGAGATGACAAAGAGAAATATGAAAAGCCTATGCAGCAAAGACAGAGTAAAAAAAATAATGGAATAAGATTATAATGTTATAATGATGTCACTAAAATAAATCATTCAACCCTAACTCCAGAATTTTTGTTGTAACAATAAATAAATGAACATCCCTTCATGTTAAGGCATCATTAGTTAACACCATTTTGTTACTTGCAGCCAAAAGTATTCCTAACTGATTTACCTGCCCTCACCCTTATTAACCCCAAGACTATGAGGCTGATTCAAGAGATGCCATATTCTTTATGATTCTACTCTCAGGCTACAGTTAACTGCTCCAAGGATGAGGCCTTGACTCAAGTCCTTTCCTGGGATCTTATAACCCGCACCCGAGAAGGAATATCAGCTCTCTTACATGGCTTAAGTCATATAAAATGGCAAACTTAGGTGGTCAGCAGCTATGCTTTTTGCACTGAATAGAAAGCCTGTCTACAATGAGAAAGGCAGGAGTCAACATGCACAGAGAGGCACAGATGAAACACAGGAAGAAAGTCCTAGTAGGGCTCGATTTCCTGGTGCTGGCTGTTCCTGAGCCCATCTGCATTTGTGCTCTTTCTACAGTTTGGTGAGTTAACCATTCTTTGAATCTCACATAAATCCTCCCTTTTTGCCTAAATTAGTTTTGAGTTAGGTTTCCCCAATTTATAACACAAAAATTCAATCTATATATTTCTTTTTTTATTTCAGTCATATTATGGGGGTACAAATCTTTAGGTTACATATATTGCCTTTGCCTATAATATTTCATATTATTCCCTTATAGAAAAACTTTCCTATGATTTTTCATTAAATACAAAGAGCTAATACAAATTTTTCAGAAAGACAAACTATAAGAAAAAAGTAGACTTTATCTTTTCTCCTAAATCAAATTGGGAAATGCTTTCATTATTCTGTGTTCAAATCGCAGCTCTACCTGCTGACAGTTTTGCAACCTTGGGTAAGTTATTTAATCTCTCTGAGCCTCAGTTTACTTATTTCTTAAGTAGGAATGAAAACTGTAACTAACTCAGAGTTTTTGAGAATTAAAAACTCAAATTTGAGTTTAAAAAGTCATTGAAGAAGTCAAAAAAGAACATAGAACAATATAAGGTATTAAGTACTCAATAAATGTGAGTAAATATTCTTGGACCTGCACCAACCTCCTGAAAATGAGATATCTGATTTATGAAAAATGGTAAGTGAATTCTCAGCTGTGGGGCCAACAAAGTAATTAATCTTTTAAGCATCTCCTATGTAGATAGCACTCTTCATGGTGCTTAAAGTGTTGCATAATATTAACTATTAAAGTAAACCTATTATGTAGTTATAACTGCAACCACTCTGGAGGTAAGAAGACCAAAGGTTCAGGAAATTTAAATAATATGTCCACTATGGTATAGCTAGAATTTGAACCCAAAGTTGTATGAATTACAAGACTCAACTTTTCCTACGATACCACACAGCCACAGGAATAAGAATCCATTCAATATTTTGATTCTGTATATTGGAGCACAATGATTATAGTGAATTCTCATCAAACACAGGAATTTGGATTTAAAACCAGATTTTAAAGGAAAATTAGGCATAAACAAAGTGATCTTTGAATAATCTTTTAACTCATCTTTAATTTTTATATCTTGAGTCTTCGAAAGCACAAAAGTCAAGGATTGATTCTTCTAGTTTTTATTTGTATTTTTTTATTTTTAAAAAAGTTTTGAGGCAGGGAATACATAGAGCCCCAGGATCAAAGGGATATACTTTGTAAGTCCTTATTCTTTTGAATTGGTGTAGTCCAATGTGTATAAGTGGAATACATGTTTAGTGCAACTCCATGGTGGCTGCATCCAGGAGAGCGCTGTCTCCAGGAACATGGTTACCCACTCTGGATATGATCATTTTACTTCCCTTCCCTCTTCAAGAAGGTGAAATAGCTGAATCAAGTTCAGGAGCAGAAAAGAAGAAATGTACACATATTCAAATACTTCTGTTTCCTCAAAAGAGTTAAATAACTGTTTGCCTTCTTACTCCATGGGCATACTGCTTTTGTACACCTTTCTGCTAGAATAAATTTAAAGACTCCAGATAAATATTATAGATTGAATATATATGTCTATCACGACTCTGATTCAAAACTCCACCAATTGCAATAGCAGAGAAATTTTTTAAGGCAAAAAGGGACAAAGAAGAGGAGGAAAAAAGCAAACTTTGAAGTCTGGTGAGCCCGTGAAATTAGCAGACAAGAGGAAGTTTGTCAGCAGTGGGGAACCCTCTTTCTAAGAGGATTTGTACTGTAGCCCCCTGAAGGACCCAGTTTTAGGGGCAATAGATACCTATGAAAGATGAGTGACTAAAAGTCTCTATAAAAATCAATCAGATCCCCCAGAGCCCTCCATCACTCCACACAGACACCCTCTGTTGTCAGCCTACCTCACAGCAAGAGCAGCAATGGCTCCAAGCTGGCCCTCATCACTGGGGCTCACGTATGTTCTCAGGACACAATCAGACAGTCTTTGCCCCGGCCAAACTCTGGGCATATCTTTCCATTTACTTGCATATTTAATTTCATCTTTAATTTACCTCAGCAAGGTTTCCAACACAGCAAACTCTCCTTAACTACGCCTGTACAACAGTTGGTTCTCGGTCATTCATTTTGGTCTTGCATCTCACTTTGGAATTTTATGTTTTGTTTCACGGTGCCTTGGATGAAACAGAGTTTGACATCCCATCACATTTACATAATAAAATATTAGAAAACTAAAAATAAACACTGATTCTTACAAACATCATGACATACCTCTAATGGGGGTGAGGGGTAGAATCTAGTTTAGTTGTAGTGACATTCCAAAGAATGTCAACAGATAATATCTATAACTCAAAAACAAATCAATAAATGACAGTATAACCATGTTTTTTTGAAAATATAATGGTAAAACTTAGGAGAAAAAGCTCAGAAAGATAGAAGTGGTTGACTTTGGGAAGCAGAAACTGAGCACAGTAAAGGCAGAAAAAAGACTAGTGTTATTCATGTGAACCTTATAGAACTGTATAATTTTGAAATATGTAACCTTGAAAAAATAAAACTCAAACAAAAATAAAATATACGTGTGGAAATCTGTTTCTTCTCTTAGTTGTCAATTCCATATACAGTTTTGTTTTCACATCCAAATCTCTCCAAAAATGTGCAGTGACCACATGGCTAAGTCAAGTTAGGGTGACAGAATGATTAACGACAATGCACACTTTAAACAAGTCTGAGAAAACCCATATTTAAATACTATTAACTAGGAGATGACATATCAGTTTATGAAATCTTGCCCAAATGAGTTTTTTCCTACACACAGCAATCCTCTAATATATCTAAAACGATTCAATTGATTTTTAAATGTGATTTACCTATAGCTTTACAGCAATATATTCATTGAATACAGAAAAGTGGGGCCGTATTCAATCTGCAATTTCCACACTATCACACTGAGGATGCTACAATTATGTGAGATTACTACCTTAAGAAAACTTGAAATAGGCACTGCTTATATTCCAATCAAAATATCCTCTTTTCAAAATTCTTTTAAATGAAGCGATCAATCCATTATTATATCACTTTAAGCTTATGAGATAAAATGAGTACTTTGTGAATGATTTTCTCATGTTTAGAGTAGCTCTGAAATACAAATTCACAAGGATTATTAGAAGTGTGATCAACCCCACTCAGAATTGCTGCAAATAAATGGTTTTAGTAAAGCTAACTGTTAAAACTTGACATTCACTGTCAGCATCAAGCTACCTGTTTTACCTCCTATCTAGAAAGACTTTTCTCAGATAATGCTTTGTTTGATAACTTCCACAGCCCTATATATTCTAGAGTTCTTCAACTTAAATTTGTTTTTCATTAAATCACAGTGACTTTGGCTCCTGTTATAACACATCATAACATTTCAATTTATATTTTTTTCCACTGCAAAGGAACACAAGTCTAGAAGTTTATTACATGCATTTACAAGATTTCCCATATTTATAAATTTATAGAGATGTATAAAACTACTGAAAAGCTTAGGCATATTTTAATTACGGACACCAAATTTCTGCTATGAATGTGGCCTAAACCGAACTACTGCATAGTGTCTAGCATGCACAGAAATATTACAGCAGAAAGCTCTTAAAACTATTATTCTCTCCATACTTTTAAGAAGGTGAATCATGTAATATTTAATCCATCTAATCTAGTTTTCAGAAAATTATTTCAAGCCTCAGAAAGTGATTGAAATAATTGGAGTGGCTAATATTAAATGTATTAGATAATGCCAGCACACTTGGAATGATGTCACAGTCATTGTCCTCATACTCACATTTCTATTCAACTAAAATGTTACAATTTTATCTTCACATCAGTTCATTTATTTTTAATAAAGAATTTTTGTTATACAACAAAAAATGGTTGAAGACTATACATTAAATTTATGTCTTTTCTTTTCTTCTTAGAAAGCTTTATCCAAGTGTACCAGAGTATACCATGCTATAAGTTTAGGCTTATAAAATCAATTTAAGCACTGATGAAAATGAATATAACAACAATGAATAATAACATCAAAAACAAATCAGGCAATGGTTCCAAGTTTCATCATAAACTTTAAGGTAAATTTGCCATAAATGATCTAATTTGAGCTAAAAGAAAGTAAAAAAAAATTGACATTAACTTCCACTCCTGAGAAAGCAGTGTAATATAACCAGTACTAGAAGAAATGCCAACATGCCTCACCAGTATCTCTCAACTTTGAGGTCTTGGTGAGAGAGCTGCATATGATATGGTATCAAGACAGGAAACCCTGCTTGGAATCAAGTCATCCCTCCTTAGATCCACAGCCAAAGCACTCCTCAGATAGGAAACACCAGGCACCATTACTGAAACTGTGTACAAATAGATGTAGGAAAAGTTGACTGTGTGCAGACAATGTGCACGGTCCCATCTAACTGAGCAAAAGAACGTCTACAAAACCTTCCTTTTCACATAGGCAGCCCACTCATCCCAAAGTAGGAGAACCCAGCAAAACCCAAAGGGCAAGGAAACACATTTATATAATCCCTCATATTGATAGACTGAATGATGAAACTTACGTAACAGAGATAGATGTTCAAAAGGCATGTGATAAAATCCAACATCCATTCCTAATTAAAACATTTTTTATAAAAATTAAAATAGCAAATACTTTTATAAAATAATATCCTTAATGGTGAGAGAGTAGAAAAATCCCCATTGGAAGATTTAAAAAATCAAGGATGAATGCTAGAAGTTTTAATCAATTCAGAATGAGAACATTAAGCGGCAAGCATCTTTTGAAGGTTGTTTGGCAACGTGTATCAAAAGGCTTAAAAATATTAACAGCTTTTTAAAAACCAACTCTACGTCTAGGACAAGCAATCAGGGATGTGCACAAATGTGTAGGTGACTATCCCAGTGAAAAGAGTGGAACAAATGTAAATGTTGAACATAAGCAACTGGTAAAGAAATAAATATGTATGTCTGTATATATTTGCATGTATGTTATGGTTCAGCTATCTGTTAAAATATTGTACAGTCATTTAAAATGTTACCCAAACTACATAAGGATATGGGAAAATGATTGTTATTTTAAGTAAAATAAGCTAAATAACAGTATGATCTTTATTTTGTTAAGAAAATCCATGTCTATTTATGCATAGATATACATAAAACAATGTATCTAAAATTTCAACAGTAAATGGTAAAATTACAAGTAATTTTTTACATTATACTTTTCTGTATTTTTCCAATCATTATCTAAAATAAACATGTGTGTCTCCAGGGTTATACGGGTCTAAAAAAATAAAATAAACATTTGTGCCTTATGAATTCTGAAGAAACTTAAACATTAAGGATCTATGCCAAGCTGGGGTTTCTTTTCAGCAGAATAAGTACGATTTGGTAAAGTTGAAAATAACAAGGCTCCCTACAATTGATACCAACTGAAATACAAAGACAAAAGGGTACTGTGCATCACTCTACGCTTGGAAATTCTTAGTGACCAAGGATAGGAATAACTGGAGCACACCCAAATATAAGATAATAGCTTGCCAATGTTATCAACAGAGGGACCTTGTCCAATTCCTGTTAAAAGATGATGTGACAGTTGTTCCAGTTTAACTCAACTCCCAAAATATAGTGTGAAAGATGGCCTGACAGGCTATCCTATTGCATGTTGTACTGACGGGCTGCTACCCTGCAGCCTCTGAACATGCTTGGCATGGACAAGATCTGAAAAGGACAAAGCTCACCAGAAGCACTGCAGAGCAGTGATCGTGCCTTGTACACTTATTTGTCTGAATGCAGGCCTTGGGACAACTACCACCAGAAACAAGGGGTGGGGGGCTCTGGAGAGAGCTACAGATGAGGCAAATTCAAATGATTCCCTGATTACAATTCACAAAGCAAAAGCAAGGAAGTCCATGTCAAACTGCACCATAAACATACCGTGCATCAGAAATCTACAGATTATAGGCCGAGGCGGGAGGATAGCTCGAGGTCAGGAGTTCCAGACCAGTCTGAGCAAGAGCAAGAAACCCCATCTCTAATAAAAAATAGAAAGAAATTAGCCGGACAACTAAAAATATATAGAAAAAATTAGCCAGGCATGGTGGCGCATGTCTGTAGTCCCAGCTACTTGAGAGGCTGAGGCAGGAGGATCGCTTGAGCCCAGGAGTTTGAGGTTGCTGTGAGCTAGGCTGACACCACGGCACTCTAGTCCAGGCAACATAGTGAGATTCTGTCTAAAAAAAGAAGAAGGCTACAGATTATATGTATTACCTAGATTACCTAGTGGAAGAAGATAAAGATGTTTCCAGTAAACTTTTCTCTTGGTGTACAGAAAGCAACACTCTAGACATGATGAAGATGTATAGGAAGGCCCATGCTGCTAGACAAGACAGTGTAGTCTGAGAAGAAACTAAAGAAAGAAGGCAACAAGAGGGGTAGACTCTGCACAAACACCTCTTGCCCAGAAAATAGATTAGGTTGCTCAGAAAGGTTCCTCAATTTTATGATCTTAAAGATTAAGACAAATTATTGACTCAAGAAAAAAAAAATATATATATACATACACTTTAAAACTCCTTAGTCCTAGTTCTTCCTTTGTTCATGGCCCACATTAATTCTAAAGATCAAGTTCAAATAAATAGCTGGGGCAAAAAGGCTAATGTGTTTTGAAACAAATAAGTTATATTTGTGAGTTATTAAAAATAATGTGACCATTTTTACATTTTTGCATACAATTATTCAAAGTAATCTGTAGCTTGTACAAGTAAGCTACATGTTTTTCTGCACATCCATTGAACGTTAAAGCCCTGACATATGTGTCTGAAAATGAGAGCATATTCTTCCATATAATGATGTAGCACATGGTTTCTCAGCCTTGGCACTGCTGATCTTTGAACTGGATGATTCTCTGTTGTTGGGGGCTGTCCTGCGCATTGCACATGGTGGGAAACGTCCCGGTCCCCTGCCCACTAGACACCATTAGCAGTCTCCCTCCCTACAGTTGTTAACTGTCCCTGGGGAGGGCAAAATCCTTCTTCCCCCAACACTCGAGAACCACTTATGTAGTGACATTTTGATCACTTGATGGGAAATTTCAAAATCTGGTAATTACAGATATTGGGGACTTTCTAAACCTCAGACAGTGAGTTGCTTAGAAATGAATTTAAAGAGAATAACAAAATGATTTGTAGTTGTCAGCTGTGATTTACCCTAATTTGAGTAAAATTTAAAATTTACCAGAGGGTAAGAAGAACAAATCTTTTATCGTGCAAAATAAGACCATCTCATAAATTTCAGAGAAAGCTTTAGTCATTCCTTTGTGATTTCGTGTTTGGCAAAAAAAGTAGAAATATGCTAGAAGACAAAAGTGTAGAATCCTGTTGCCAACACAAACCACTCCATTATTAGCAGATTTAGATTGTGTTATAATGACCGTATGTATTTACATATATCATCAATGGATTCAACATTGACATTTCCACATCTCTTAGGCTGAAACACATTAAACTCCTACCCTACAGCTACTTTGACCTGCATCAAAGGCAATGGCAATGGCACATGGTTCAATCTAATATAAAATGCGGATACTGGTCGTATCAACCCTCATGGGATTACTGGAAGGATCAAATGAAGGAATGCAAGCAAAGCACTTTGAACATACCAAGCATCCAGTGAACACGCGATACAAATTTGTTATTGTAACTGTTTTTGCATAATACTTTTCCCTGCATAAATCTGAGCTTCTTGATTACAAAGACTCTTCCTCACTCACATCTGAGTGTACCCCTATTTTAATAACAACACCTAAAACAGTACAGGGCACATAGCAAATGTTTAATAAATGTTTGTTGATGAATGAATGAATGAAATGGAGCTGAGAGGGATTTAAGATCACAGCACAGTGGGCCAGGAAGTCAAGAGAATTTCTACAAAGGAGATGGACCATAAGATTGGCAAGATTCAAATATTTAGAAAGGAATAGCGAGACCTTTTAAATTGTGAGAGACTTGTAGAAAGAAAGGGAAAATATTCAAGGCTGGCCAGGGCCTCCAGCTCTACAAAATGACTTGTGCACAGGAGAAAAAGGCATCCCTCAGGGCTAATGGAATTCTCCAAGAGCCTCTATTTATGGGTAAAGCACAGGTTAGATTTTAGACTCCACTTGCCCAGAATGAGGAGCCTTGGGCAATGCACATTCTGCACAACCATCCAAAGCAGACTTGATGTGGCTCCCTGGGAGGCAGCGGGGGAATTCATTTTTGAAACCAGTGCTCAGGACCTGATTCTACTTGGTTTGGTGACTTCCATAAGCGAATACTCTCCTCACCCCTCCCAGCAGCTGCTCTCAATTTACCTGTCTACTCCAGATCCCAAGCTAAGAGAATAGTACACCACGGGGTTTTAATCTCTGCTCTGCTGCTTAACTTGACCCTGGGCAAGTTAAATTTAACCTCTCTGCATTTCAGTTTCCCCTTCTGGGAAATGGAGATGGTGATACCTACCTCACTGATGCTCTAACAGGTTGGATAATCATGTGTGTGAGAGCCTCAGCACAGGGCCAGGCCCCAGGCAACACACAAGGAGGGGCCCAGTTACCATTTGCCCAGCTAGGTGATGCCTACATACCCAATAAGAAGTACTTGGAAAGCTAATTATTGAAAATGAAAATTACTCTTTATGTTGTCCCTGGGGAGTAGGGAATTATATATTCTCATTTTAAATTACCTATTTTACTGAGTACAAGAAGTTGGTGCTACTTTTTTAGCTAATAAAATACTAATATTAGAACACTTTTGAGAAGCAGAAACTGGGAGAAAGCATTTAGATTTTTCATATGTTCTTAATTGCACAGCCTCTTCTCTTAACCCTCAAAGAAACCCAGAAGGTGGTTGGAATTACCTTCCCCAATTTACAAATGGGGAGACTGAGGCTCAGAAACACAGAGGAACTGGCTGGTGGGGACACAGAAGAGTGGCAGAGCTGACTAATACGTACTTGAAGCTTTAAATTTTATTTACTATAAGACAATTCCTTCTCTGGCTGAGGTTAGAATTAATTCTCTGCATCCAAATGCAATATTTATGGAGTATGTGGGGCGCTATGCTAAGTGTTCTACAAGACATAGCCCTGGAAGCATCCTCCCACCTTCCCCAAACCCTGGGTATGACATGTCAGCTTGGCTAGATTACAGTGCCCAGTACTTCAATCAAACACCCATCTAGGTACTGCTGTGAAGGTATTTCGCAGACCTGGTTAACATCTACAATCAGTTGACTGTAAAGGAAATTACTCTCCATAATGTCAGTGGGCCTCATCCAATAAGTGGAAGTCCTTAAAAGCAAAACTGAAGCTTCCCAGAAAAGAAAAAATTCTACCTCAAGACTGTAGCATCAACTCCTGCCTGAGTGTCCAGCCTGCTGGCCTGCCCTACACATGTTAGATTTGCCAGCCCCAAGATCATGAGCCAATTTCTTAATTCTCTGTATACATATATAAATATAAAAAGACTTTATAAATATATTAATATATATTTATAAATTTTATATATATCTCCATACATTTGACCCTTCAACAATATGGGTTTGAACTACACGGATCCACTTAAACGTGGATGTTTTTCAATAAAAATTACACTGAGTGAGTCTGCTTCTCCTGCCTCCCCTTCCAACTCCTCCACCTCTCTGCCTCTGCCACCCCTGACACAGCAAGAGCCACCCCTCCTCGTTCTCCTCAGCCTGCTCAATGTAAAGACAAGCATGAAGACCTTTATGATGATCCACTTCCACTTAATAAATAGTAAAAATATTTTCTCTTCCTTATAATTTTCTTAACATTTTCTTTTCTCTAGTTTACTTTGTTGTAAGCATACAGTATATAACACATATGCCAAATACGTGTTAATCGACTGTTTATGTTATCAGTAAGGCTGACGGTCAATAGTAGGCTATTGGTAGTTAAGTTTTAGAAATTAAAAATCATGTGCGGATTTTTGACTGCCAGAGTTCAGCACCTCTACTTTCTGCATTATTCAATAGTCAACTGTGTGTATGTATATATGTGTATGTGTGTGCATGTATGTATATATGTGTGTGTATGTTTATATGTATATGTGCATGCATGTGCATTTGTATATGTGTGCATGTGTCTGTATATGTGCGTGTGTGTGTGTGTGTGTGTGTGTGTGTGTGTCCCCTATTGGTACTATTTCCCTGGAGAACCCTGACTTGCACACTGGCCTCCTCCTGCTCCAGGGATTAGATACAGTCTGCTCATAGCAGTTCTTTATTTTTCCCGTATTATTTTGAAATAATTTAAGCCAACATTTAAAGACTCATCAGGTTCACATCAAAAACTAAATTTTCTAGTTTCCTTTGAAAATACTGGGATGTCTGGAAACACTTTGGGGCACAGAGTTGGATCCTGCCCCCTTTAGAAGGAACGGGTGCTCACCCGTCCATCCTCATCCCGTCCTCCTTCATCTTACCAGCCTCCTTCTTTCATTGAAGCTACTGACTTGAACCCTAAAATCCATCAGTTTGGGGAGGAAATAAGAGGATGCATTTGCAGTCACACCACCAGCCAAGAGACAAGCAGGGCTGAAGCTGCGGCCTGTGGGCTGGACCCTTCCTGGCCCCAGGAAGGCCAGGCCCAGTTGTCTTCAATCTTTGTACTCTTCACATCCCAGCAGGAGCTCAATGAGCACTTGGCTGATTTGTGTCCCTGCTTTCCAGTCCCTTCATTAGTCATTAGCAGAGCCCAACAGGATATGCACAGGGAAAAGACATAAACTATTCATTTCTCTAATAGTTAGCAGTTCTCACAACAGAGACACTGGAAGCATAAATTGAAAAATCTTGGCTAAGAGGGCAATTAGGGCTTTTGCAGGGCTTTTGCTTTTAAATTCCTTCCAGCTCACCTACATACAGATAGTGCTAAAAATTTGTCATTAGTAGGAGATGCTTTTAAAGTAAATATTCTGGAAGAGAGGAAGGACTGTTAATGAGTTATCCACATGATTATGAAACCTCCTGAAAATATCAGCAAACTGCTCTGAAGTGTAGAGATCACAGAGCTGGGTGACAGAAGAGGAAGCTGGTTTTCCTACTCTGACAAATCTATATTTGGGCAATAGGCTTAATAAAAGAGGGCATTGTTTACTCATCCTATTCCCTTTTTGCTTTGGGGAGTCATAGAACAGAGCAATAGAACACTGAATTTACTGCCATAGCCACTATGAGACTATATATGGTGTCTACATGCAAATTAGACAAAAGTGCCCTCTCTGGGCAGGAGAGACTGTATAAGACGTCTGCTTACAGGGAAGAAAAGCCCCCATCCTCTGATTAGACAGAGCCTCTTGGCAGGGCACATGATTTGGTGAGCGAGCATGGGTTGAATTTCAGTGCCAACCTGTTCTCCTGTCTGGATGCTTCTATCCAAAACTGCACAACTGGATTCAGAAATCCTATTGGGAGATAAAATATCATAGTTTCTTGTCTACAAATAAGACTCAGAAGGAAGAAAGGAAAGAGAAAAGTAAGTTCTCTATATAGGTAATTTCTCGACATATTTTATGACAGACCTAGACACTAAAATCATTTATGCATCTGTTCATTCAGCAAACAGTGATGGAGCAGCTAATATGTGCTAGTTAATGAGGATTAACAGTTGTCTCAGACACAGTCCCTCAAGATGCCAAAGAAAAGGATGTGTCAGTAAGACACATCCTTGGCAGCAGTAATGACTTCAGAAAAACATATGGAAAATTAGGATTACTGCTGGGTAGAAAGGCTGCTAAAGTTTAGGCACCTGATCCTTATGCTTTCTATACTTCATACCTAAAGGAATTTCTGAAGTATCTTCCTGTACAGATAAACTTAAAAGGTGCAACACTGAAAAATGAGAATTAAAATCAATATATTATTTTTGCAGTCACCTATTTCCTTAGAAAGCCCACAGAGAAGACAGCTAATTTAAAAAGAGGTAGGCACTGAAGTTCACAATTACATGATCAAAAACATTCCCTAAAATCAGTACAACTGACTCTATTAGTAAACAGGAAAGATTCATTTCTTCTTCTTGCAACATAGCAAGCCAGATATAGAAAGTTTGAGTTTAATTCATGAATGCAAGGGGAAAATATTTTGAAAGTATCTTTACGGGTTCAATCCTGTATTTTTACTTACTATGTAATCTCAAGAATCAGATATTGCTTTTTACTGACTGCTCTAAAAAATGCTCGAGATTTTAAGTGTCACCTATCACACATTAAGTTCTATCCCCTCTTTCAAAGTTTAATCCTGTCAGGATTATGAGGGGGGTTTGAATAATAATAGACAGTGGTTATTTAGCCACTTAGTATATGCCTGGTATTCTCCTATTTGTTTTCCTATATTAACTCAATCCTTATAGCATCTGCTTTTTCCTGAGAAGGAAAATCAGATATAGAGAGTTTAAGTAATTTGCCCAGGAACACAGAGATAACTAGTGGTGAAGCTGGGATTTGAACCAGGGCTCCCTGGCTCCAGAATCTGGACTGTCAACCACAACATTTTATTACCTCTGTAATAATCATCTATTATACTTATCATGTTGAATTATAACCATTAGCTGGAGTGCCCAACTCCCCCACGGCATTATATGTTCCTGGAGGACAAAAATTTCCCAATCACTAGCACAGGGCCCGCTATATGTGAGGCATCCAATAAACATTTGCTGAATAAATGAATGGATTATGCTTATGATTCTGTTTTAAACTATGTATAGCCCCTACCAAAGAACTTACCGTATATACCATAGGAAACAGGTAAAAGTAAGTTAAACACAAAAGTTAAAAGACAATTCTAACTGTTCAAAAGAAGGTAGTTGAAGAGTCTTGAGAAATTGCCCAAGGTGTTTAAGAAGGATCACTCCTGGGCTCACACCAGTCACCCAAACAGCAGCAGGCTGACAATTGAGAAGGGGGCAAAATCTCTTACACGGAGATGCTCAAAGCTGCATGGAAGAGTTACAGGAAGGGAAGTGGAAAATATTCTGACCACCCTGCAATGCAATCCCAGCTGAAGAACAGCTCCCTCTGTAGGTTATTCTAAATGATGGCAAGATGCCATCAAGGATCTAATTCTACAAGAGCCCTCAGAGAGACAGAGAAAGAGACAGAGAGAAAGAGAGAGACAAAGTATACAGGTGGGGAGGTGGAGGGAGGAAGAATGAATACCAGTCTTGAGGAGATGTGGCCTGTAAATGAAAGTAGCTGAAACAGTAAAAAATAGAATACAAAAGTTAACCATAGTACCCTGTCCAGGAAACCCAAAGAAACAATTCAGAGAAGTACAGAGAACACAACCAAACCAATTAGTGCAATCAAAACACAATCACAAACTGCTTAGGCAAAAATTTTTTTCTGTTTTGCTGTCTCACAGAACCAGATATAAAAATCTGTCTGAAAACTGGCTTTCATTCTTTACTGTCTGAAGAGAGGGTAGTTTTGGGGTTTTAAAGGTTTATAAGGAGTTATAAATGCAGAAAATGAGACATTATCTCCCAAAGAAATAAGCAAAAGAAATGCAATGTCTTCTCCATGAAAATCCAAGTAGGATGTACCAAGAAATTAATGAAATCTACTTGCAATCATCACAGCCCCAACTACCAACTATTCCATTCTTTAATACCAGACCTAAGTACAGTAACTTCTCCCAAGTTCCACTGGAAGATAACAGAAATTAATAGCAGTACCAGCCATGGCCTTCGGGTTGGGGACTTGCCCATGAATTCATAACCCCAGCCTGTTACCAGTGTATGTCCAGCCACTCTTGCCATCAAACAATTCCTTTCCAGACAATAGCCAGAGTGATTTTTTTTAAAATTCAGTTACACCATCCTTGTTTAAATATCCCCATTGCATTTATAACAAAACCCTTACCTCACACTTAATTTACAAAGAAAATTATAATGATTACATAGAACTATTTGAATCAACATGCCCATCGTATTTATTTGGAGATCTACATGGGAAGCAAAATCACCATCACAAGGCTGCATGCTGACCACGGAATCTGAGCAACAGTTAATCTCTGACACTCCAAAGGCCTTCTGTAAACTGGCTCCTGCTTCTCTCACTCCTCCTCGGCCGTGACTCCCTGTCCTCCAGGCCACGGGCCCCCTTCCTGTAATACACACAGACACGCTATTGCCCCAGATCTCCCCCTCAGTCGTGTCTTCTCAGCATTCAAACTTCTCCTCCACAACAGGCCCCTCACTCCCCTGTCAGCACATCACCCTGTTTCGTGTTCTATTTAATATTTATTTTCACCATCTAAAATTCTCTTGATCTCTGATTTGTTTACTTCTTTATTATTATTTTGTCTGTTAGGTTCCAAGTAAGAAATACATTATTACAAACAGATCAGGCAGTTTGAGGATCACTCAATAAAGGAGCTGTTTACAAAAGCAGGTGCAGAGTGTGGAGCCCCATAGGGATGCTGCAGTACCCAGGCCCAGAGCAGTGAGGGATGTTAGCACCACCAGCCTGGAGGGGGCAAGGGAAGGAGCAGGTGCTGGCACACGGAGTGGAAACGCTTTTGTACTGTGAGGACCACCAGCAGGGCTGTCATCTTCAGGAGCCGATTCAACCAATCCAAGGAGACCCCAAGGAGACCCCAAGGAGAGGCAACGCAATGGGAGAATAAATGACCTAAAGTCTGTCCTCCCTTGCCCTCTGCTCCCCAGCAGCAGCTATGCACTGCCAAGCCCAGAAAGAAGAATAGGGCAAGGAATCTGTTGATGAAGGCTAGGGCTTTGCAATTTTATTTTTAAAGGGTCAGACTGTAAACGTTTCATACTTCTCAAGACATAGGATCTTTTTGGCAGCTACTTAGTTCTGCTGTTCTGTTATTCATGGACACTGAAATTTGAGTTTAAAATAATTTTCGCATGTCATGAAATAGTCCTCTTTTGATTTTTTTCATCTATTTCAAACTACAAAGGTCATTCTTAGATAATGGACCATACAAAAATGGGCACCAAGCCAGATTTGGCCTGTGGGCAGTAGTTTGCCGGCCCCTGACAAAAACCATTCGGGTCAGCCTCTCAGGGCACAGACGAGGGCTGAGAAGGGTAGATGATGGATCTGAAGAGCAAACAGAAAATATACAGCACCTCTGTCTTCCCACACTGGAACATAAATATCAGGAAAACACATTCATATCATATGGCGCCTGGAATATACTAAGTGCTCAATAAAAATTTGTTGAATGACTCATTACATGAGTTTTCTGATTATTTCTTTATTTGGTCAAAAGCAGTATAACTATTGAGAGTCCTTCAAGCCTCACTAAAACGCATTCCCCACAAATATTTCTGGGGGCATAATCGTGTGGTATTTTACAATCAAAGAAATCATGCAGTGGATCAAGAGTCCTCAAGTGATGTAAAGGGGGAGGAAGAGGAAGCAGGCATCCTAATATTATATCGCCCATCAGGGCCCAAGGCACTTCATCCAAAGTCTGATCCTAGTAAGACATGATACAAAGGGAGGGAAAAAAGAGTATTTTCCTTTGCCTTAAGCTGAAGGCAGCTCCGAGACTAAGCCTGAGGGACTCTATATGCTTGACTATTGATTCATCTTCTAATCAAAATGGACAAATGTGCCCACATGGGCTGCAGCTAGACAAAGAATGATGTACGCGGGTGGGGAGTTCCTGGAAAAGTTTAGGCCTTTCTGCTTTTTAACAAAAAAGCAGCCCATATCCTGGGCATGTGAATTCTTTCAGGGCCTAGGTGAAGGCTACTCTTATTTAGTCCCACCCTTATGCCACTCAGGGAAAACCCTAAATTCATAGTGATTTCACAACTCACTGTGCAGATAAATAATAAGAATATATATCCTGAATTAAAAGGAAGGAGAAAAAGACATGCCCTGGCTTACACCATATTATACACTAAAGACTTTTTAATATTAATAACAATAATGAATACTTTAATAGAACTCATGTGCCATGTCCTATTCTTAGAGCTGTATATATATTATTTTATCTTCCCATCAAAATTATAAGGTAGGAACTATTATTATTCCCATTTTACAAATTTGGAAACTGAAGCACAGAGTGATAAGTAACTTCCCAAGGTTATTCAGCTAATATGTCAGTAGCAAGCAAGCATCTAAGCCTGGGGAGTCTGGCTCTTAACAACTACACTATTCCATCCATTTCTACACTAAATAATCCACTAAAATCTCTGCCCAAGAGATACATGTAGTTCAAAGTCCACAAAGAAATTACCTCATTCCTGGATTCAAGTGTTTATAGTCAAGATTCAACACAACAGGTAAACAGAAAGTTAAGCTAAAAGATTATGGGTCATATCCTCACAGAATTACCATCACAGCTGAATGCAATTCAGCCAGTACTTATTCAGTGTCTGCTTTGCATCCCAAAAGAATGTACCTCTGGGAACACAAGCAGAATATGACAAGGGTCCAATTATAAGAGTAACACATGTGGAACAATCAAAGAATCATCAAATGCCAAGTATGTGTGTGCTTCTTTTCTGAAGAAGTTAACCCTACTAAATACCAGGTGGGTGCCAAAGAACTTTTTATTAGTAAAAAGTTTGAATAAAATGGGTCCTAGACAGGATAATCAAGACAGGTACAATTAAAATCCACACGGTTACCTATGAAATGTTCCTCCCATGTGCATTTTAATTAAGTTCAGTGACTTTTTCAGCGATATAAGCTGCTAGCAAATTGAAAAAAGAAAAAAGCTGTTGAAACCAATGTTATGGAGCCCAGCATCAATAGGCCCAAAATGAATGAACTGCCCTTACTCCACAGTAACCCGAGTTAATTAATTCAACTCATTGACACCGAACTGCATCCTCAGTCTCCTTTAAAGAGTCATAAAAATGTTGGAGAAAACTAGCTGAAGGTAGGGAAACGAAAGAGTATTGTGCATTCTCTCTCTCTCTCTGCCTCTCCCCCGCACTGGCAGGTGGGGATAGTGCACAGGACTGCTAAAGGAAGGTGTCTCCTTGGAATACAGAAAGCAAGAGGTATTTGGCATTAGTTCCATCTACTCCTTGGATCCCCAACAGGGCTTCATGTTTACATATGGTGGGGGTCCTGGCTGTTTGACTGGGTCCTGCAAAGCCCTCTAAGAGCCTAATAACCTCCTCCAGACTGCCCTCAAGTTCCTTATTCTTCTGGTGATAACACTGGCCAGAGTTATACCACTGTCCTTTAGAGTTGCAAACCTGAGTAATAGAACTCTAAACTAACCAAACAGTGCCTTTATGCTGCGGCATCTTTCTTCATAGCCACCCACCTGCCCTTCCACTCATTCTTTCCTTTCTTTTTATTTCATGAAATTATGGGGGTACAAACATTTTGGTTACATGTTATGACTTTGCCACATCCCAACCATGATTTGAGATGTGCCCTTTCCCCACCCCATGATGCTCACCGCGTCCATTAGTTGTGAATTATGTTTTTG
>CAUYSK010073812.1:0-14050 GCA_963575035.1 Avahi laniger | reverse complement strand
GAGATTATTAAGACGGGTTCTGCTGCTCGGCTGTCCACGCTGCAGGATGGGAAGACCCAAATGCAGCCCAGAGCCTGAGGTCCCACCCTGGAAAGAATTCCAGATCCTGTCAAGAATGAGTTTGTTGGGAGGATTTGCTGTCATTAATTCTGTCAGCCTGATAATCACAGGAGTTTGCTTTCTCTGAGGCTACAAACACGGACGGTATTGGAAGTGACCCATGAGTGACCACGAGAAATGTATCTGTTCAATCAAATTTGGCACATCGGCTGTGGAGAATCCATTCAAGTTGGCAGCAAATTATTCCCCATCTCGCCCAATTTCAAGAGAAGGTTGGGCCATGAGGCTGAAACAGGTAAATGGAAGAAAGCAGTGGGGGGCATTCCAGGAAGGCTCCCTGGCCAAGGGGACTTCCTGATTCTGACTGACAGTCAGGGCCGTTCCTGTTACAGCTGGCCTCTGTCAGAGACGCCCACAGAGACGATGGTCGGGAGTGTGGAGAATCGGTTTTGTTTCCAAAGCTCCCACACGGTGGCGCCACTGAGCACCCACCGCAACGGCTCACATGGGATTTCTCCACGGTAGCCGGGCCGTCCTGCTTGCTTCCCGCCTTTCTTTAGGCTGTGCTAGTGTCCCACATCAGGCGCCATCTAGTGCCTTATTTTTTTTAGGGGCGTATGTCCTCTGGTCTTCACTAAGAGCTTCTGAAGGGCAGAGAGATTTTTCTCATTTATTTATATTCTATCCTTTCTCCAATGCCTACCACAGAGCTTTGCACAAAATCATATTTTGGGAATGCAATTGTTAATCAAGAGTTGGCAGTAACTGGAAAAAATTAAAATAATTAAAATTTTAATAATAGTGGATTAAGTAGATTTTGCTACACATACACATAAAATCCCTGTGATAACACAAAATATGTATTTGGTCTTGGTTCCTGACACAGAGCTTTTAAAACCCTGGGCATTTCCTGGATAATAGGGCTGATAGGAGCATCTTTTGCTATTCATAGCAAGCCCCTTCCAGACATACTGAGTTTATGCTGATGAGGTGACTCTTGGTGGACCCCTAGATAGCTTCAGGATTGGGGGCTGATTGCCAGGGGAATCACCCACGTGATTAGAAGGTTGGCACTTTCGCCCCATCCTTGAGCCCCCAGAGAGGGGCTGGAGATCAAGTTCAATCACCAGAGGCCAATGATTTAATCAACTGTGCCTAAATAACAGACCCTCCATGAAAACCCTAAACAACAAGGTTGGGAGAGCTCCCAGGTTGGTGAGCACATGGAGGTGCTGGGAAGGGGGGCACCTGGAGAGGGTGTCTCTTCTACCTGGCTGTTCCTGAGTCGCATCCTTTATAATAAACCAGTAATAGTAAGCAAAGTGCCTTCCTGAGTTCTGTGAGCCCTTCTAGCAAATTATTTAACCCAAGGAGGGGGTTCATGGGAACCTTGAATTTATAGCCAGTCAGGCAGAAGTAGGGGAGGTCCACGTGCCAAGATTGGCGTCTGAAGAGAGGGGCACTCTTGTGGGATTGTGTCTTTAACCCTGGGGATCTGTGCTAACTCTGGAGTTCGTGTTAGAATTGAACTGTAGGATACCCAGTCGGCGTCCTGAGGGTTGGAGAACTGGTCAGTGTGAGACAAAACCCCCACACATTGGGTGTCAGAGTGTTGTGAGTAAAAATGGTTCTGAAATTTCATATAATGTAACTACTTAAAATCAAACACTCAAAGATATTTAAGATTTGGGGAAATGTTTAAAAAATAGTCGTCATTGAAAAAGCACTTATAAAACAGCTGGAGAAGCCCACGGCCGTGGCCCACAGAGTGGACATGGGATGGGGAGCAGGTGTGAGTTTAGGGGTCTGATTGTTCCAGGCATGATATGGGGGAGAGACCTGGAGGGTTCAGCCTGACAAGGTCCTGCACACAAGGCTGCGGAACTCAGGAAATGGAGCTTGTTTTGAGCAGCAGAGTCACGTCGGGCTCTGAGTGCAGGCATAGCAGAGAGAAGCCAGCCTTACGCAGGTGAAGCTAAGAGTCCCTAATGAAAAGTGCCTGTGACTTCCACATTTACGGTCAATTGGTTTTCAGCAAGAGGGCCAGGCCAATCCAATGGAGAAGGAACAGTCTTTTCAACAAATGCTGCTGAAACAACTGATAGCCACATGCAAAAGAATGAAGTTAGACACCCCCTCACGCCCCAAACAGCCCATCCATCACATGTTTTGGATACTCCTGCGATCATTGACTAGGATATCAGTTTGTTCTAAAACTAAAGACAAAATAGGTCTGTAAAGTAGAAAGTAGATATAAACGGGTGAGAAGTGGCAAAACTCCCAGAAGGAGCCTGTATATTTAGCCAGTATAACCGGATTCATCATCTCAGATACCAAGGTGGCTGCATTTCTTCAATTTTTAAAGTACTTGCTCGATTGTCTCCACCCCCACCCCACTGCCCTCTTAGTCAGGAACTGAATATGATCTTCTTGAGGTCTCTACCTATCCTTGAGTTGTTTAAAACCCTAGGGGGCTTCAGGGCCAACTGGGGGTAAACCTCCTTTCTGATGTTAACCAGAAAAAGCTGAAGTGGCTTCTGGATATCACGAGGTGTTGCTTTCAGGGACTGGTCTCCATGGCTGGAAAGACATTCAGACTGGAGTGTTTGTGGGGGTTGCGAGTTGGAGGTGTGGGGGTGAAGGGGGGCATGTTTGGCACTATGTTTGTGGTTCTTTCCTAAGTACATGACCTTGAAGTTTTGTCTAGATGTCTGTCTCCACCTCCAGACCCTGAGCTTCTCAAAGGTAGAATGTCGTTTAATTCATTTCTGTTCCCTTTCTCCCCAGCACCTAGCGCAGGTGCACCCAGTACCTAACATATGGCAAAACTCTGAAGACATATCCATTTTAAGGAAGAGTTGACTTTATGTGTGAACTAAAGATAATTTACATGTCTGCCAATGACAGGTCGATAAGATGAATTTCGATATATGCAAAAAAATGATCACTACATACTCATTAAAAATGAGGCTAGCATTGATTAAGCATGTGCGATGTCCACAGCATGACATCGAGTAAAAGGGGTGGTTTCAGCACAGCTGTGGAAGGACTCGTCACTGGGCGTTGGCATGGTGTGGGGCGAATGAAGGTGGGGGGCGGGAGGAAGAGGAGTGCCACCTGACCCCTCCCCCACCAGCCATAGGTCAGAAGTGGAGTTTCTTTTGAGTGACAAATTATCATCCCGCAATTGTCCGAGGCCGAATCCTATTGGTATACCAAATTTGTTAATTAGATGGTTTCAACCTTGAAGCTTTGGGTTTTACTTTTGTTCCTTGGTTATAGGTATTGCGGTGATGAACATTTTCCTGATTATCGCTTTTAACATCTGCCTAATTAAATTTTTGGGATAAATTGCCAGGGGAATGATGGCTGGATCAAAGATATTCAATAAAATTCTCAGTGGCTTTAGCTTGGCAGCACTAAATGGTTTTACTTTTTAGAAATTCGAGCCATGTTTTTGGTTTAGAAACATGAAAGTGTATTGATGAAGCCCTTGTTTGCTGGGGAAATCATTATGCTGGGTAGATGAGGGCTCACCCAGCAAACTGGAGAAGGTGTTGGCTTACGTTATCTACAGACTATTTTCTCTCAAACCTTCAGGGATGCCTAGATGTAGGCTCTGGTTCAATTACCTGTCCTCTGGCGCCCCCTTCTGGGAGACTCACACATCAGCCTGTGGGGCCACTCCCGGGGAGCTGCCAGGGGTGAGATGGGGTCAGGTGGAAAAGGTCCCTGGGAGTAGGCTTTTGTTGGGGTGAGATGGAGTAGGGGAGTCCCTGTTACTCAAATGTCCAGGTGGCACCTGTAGGGGGGCCAGGCTTATAGGTGCAGTTGTTATTGTGAACAAAGCTGGTTCTACCACTGCTCTTTCACCTCCCACCCATCACCCAACTGATTAAAGAACCCTCTTTTAGCTTCTTTCCATGCACAGGATAAAGTTGCAGCTCTAGTTTGGCACACAGGGTCTTCTCATTTTGTCTCCATCCTGCCCCCCCAGCCTTGTTCCTTCTAACTGAAAGAGTGAGTGGGCCTCGCTCTTTCATACCCCTGGCCTTTGCCCGTGCAGTTTCCTCTGTCTGGGGTGCCTGGCCTTCCATTCCTCCTTGCAACTCAAAACTCTTCTTCAAGTCCCAACTCAAATATCACCTCCCTAAGAAAGTCTTCCTCAACAATCCAGGTAAGAGATGCTCCTTCCCGGGTGCCTGGAGCACCCTGTTTGGTGCCATTTGATTAGTGTCCACAGTGCAGTGTGACAATGTGTGACTGTCCCCTCACTTGTCCCCACCCTATGAGGTGGCCTGTGTCTCACTCACATTGCCTGCAGAAGGCCTGGTGCGCTGTAGGTAGTCAAGGATATTTGTTGAATGAATAAATGAATGAATACGCTCCGTGACTGTGGAGTTTGAGGGTTCACTAATTTAGGGAAGACATCCCAGGAGGGTGTATTTAAGATGTATCTGACCCCACCCAAGCCCTGGAGCTGGAGCTCTGAGGCCGGAAGATGGATAATGTGATCTTTTGTGATTCTGGGGGAAGGTGGGTTGAAATTAGGTGAGTTAATCTTAGCAAGTACATGTTGTGATGTCATCTCAGGAATGCAATTAAGGCTCAGTCCTGCTGCTGAAGAACCGAGAAGAGTCACACAGCCCTGGCTGCTGTAGCTGGAGGCACCGAGGAAGGGTTGGATGTGAGGCTTGGTGGTGGGTTCCCAGCTCACACAGCTGCCCCCGCCTAAGCGTCGGGGAGTCTCCAGGATCAACTGGAAGCTGGATCTGTGGGTTGGGATCCTTGCCCTGCCGGCAACAGGTCAGTGCCTCTTTCCAGAGAACCGTGGGGGCAGGATGGGCTGTGTTGGGTCTTTGCAGGTTCTAGAAAGCAGAGAGGGGCAGTTTACCTGTTTTGGAGAACGTGTACAGTGTAGATGGGTGTCCCAAAAGCACAACTGTGGCCCAAAAGGGGTTTAGAACCCTAAATTAAAAGCATATTTTTTGGGCCTATTCCCAAAGACATGAGTTTGAGTCAAGCACCAGGTGGATCAGTGGTGTGATCCTGGGGAACTACTTAACCTCTCTGGGTTTCATTCCCCCCTCAAGAATAGCGAGTAATGATGCCCACCTCTTACAGCCACGGTGAGGATGAAGTGGGATAACGTGTATAAGGAGCTTCCCCTGGTGTGGGGCTGGCTCTGTAAGAGGTGGAAGCAGCGGTTGTGATTCCGCTGCACAGCGCCCGGAGAGGACAGCTGACGTCAATCCTGAAAACGGGCTCTCATCTCCATAGGAAGCGGGGAGGGGGCCGCAGGCATCAGAGCGCCAGGCGGGTGCTGCACGGAGGCTCTGGGAGGGCCACGGGATCTTAGGGCTGAAGGGATGGTGCTGATGACCTGTCGCCTCCTTTTAGAGAGGGCCACACAGGGAGGTAGGAGCAAAGGTGGGAACCCACGCGTTCTCTGTGCGTTCAACTGGGAAATACAGCGACAATGACAACACAGGCACGGCTGGGTTTCCTGGGCAGAATAATGATTTTAATATTCTGTGTGTGGCACAAAACAGCTTATGATCGTGGGGATTCTGCCCTTTCAAGGGTTTTAAAAATATTTCAGTTGGAAACAACGTAAATATTGTCTTGCTTCCAAGAGTCTTTAGTTGCTCCTCATTTCTGGCCTCGAGTAACTGCTAAGCTGAGAGTAGGTGGGAGGGAAGGAGAACGCAGCTCTGGTGCCCAGGAGGCCCTCAGTCCCAGCAAAGGGACAGATCCTGCCCTGAGATTTTGCAGGAAAGCTTCTGGCAGGGCAGAGACCCTGAGTCAAGTCTGCAAGGGGTCAAACGGAGTGCAGAGAGAGGACCCGAGACAAGGAGCAGGAATGTGGGCAGGAACAAGAGGGCAGAAGGTTCTTGGAGGAAGCACCTATCTGCTGTGGACTGGTCCAAATGAGGTACTGCTCTCTCCTCCCAGTTTCTCCACTGTTCCCAGCTGCTCCACCCCTGCATCCCCAGATCTGCCCCCTGCCCTGGGCTGGGGCCCAGCCGTCATGACAGACACGCCAGTGGAAGAATCCCTCTTCCAAATCATCCACTGCTACCACCAATATGCAGCCCGGGAAGGTGACGTGGAGACACTGTCCCTGGAGGAGTTTAAGGCCCTGCTCATGGACAATGTTCCCCGCTTCATGGAGAGCATGGTGTGTAGGGTCTTGGCCCCAGGACACTGGTGTAGGGTTGGTTCTGTGAGTGGTGAGGGTGTTTGGTAGAGGGAGCTATCTCCTAGAAGAGTCTTCCATTCAGGGCAGAGGAGGAGTGAGGAAGTGCTCAAAGGCAGGATTTGTGGCCAGAGGAGGAGATGGGTCCCTGCCCAGCTTTATTTCTCATCCCTCCCTGGCCCCGCTCCAGCCAAGCATAGCTAATCCCTGGAACTCCGTCTTAACCCCAAAACTGTTCCTTCCACTTCCCATCCCGCCTCCTGAGTGCCGGCCCTAAACCTCCCCTCTGCCCACAGGCCCCTCTGGTTGTCTCTGCCCCAACCCTCTGCCACCACTCAGCCCTTTGAGCTCGGTCCCTTCTGGGCTAGCCCTGGCCTGGCCCTTGGGCCCTTGCCTTGGGGGATAGTGTAGCTTCAGTGGCCACTCAACCCAGGACGAGAAGGAAACGTAGCTTTCAGGCCCTGCCCATCTCCTCTGTCATCAGCCCAGACCCGTGGTTACTGGGTTCCTTGGGGACTGCAAGGCCCACAGGTGCGTCTGGGATGCTGCCCTCTGCCCTCTGTCCCTTGCCCTCGGTCTCTGGACCATGACTCCAGAGGACTTCAGGTCCACCTCCCAACTCAAGGCCACTTCATTCCAGGAAAATGTTCTCCTTTGGCCACTTCCCATCTCCCGTCCCAACTTGGGAAAGCATCGCAGGAGACAGTCTTGCCTCTGTTTACTGGAGTGTGACTCTAGGGAGGGAGGGAGCGAGTATGACCGTAGCGAGGGGACTAACCGTGGTTAGGTCTGTTTCCAGCAAGCCTTGTCCTTTCCAGGGCAAACTGTGCCAGGACTGCCCAAGCCTGCCCCATGGGGCTCACAGCCCCTCCGAGTACAGGGCCCTCAGGGACAGACACCTGGGCACTATAGCAGCCGGGGGAGGGTAGGCTGAGTGAGGGAAGCCTCCAGCTCGTCTCTGGTTTAGCAGCTTTGTGGAGGAGACGAGGTCCCAGGAACGGGTGGTGGTGGTGGGCAGTAGGGGAGAGAGAGGCTGCAAACCTGCCCATGGGGACAAAGCGGCTGCCCTACTGGTCTGCAGCTGCTCACAGCTGCACAGCTGCTGCCTCAGATGCCACCCAGGGCTCCACACTGGACAATCCAACAGCTGAATCCTGCTGGGACCTGCCCCCGCCCCTGCCGCTGCCCAGCGTGCCCCGAGCCCACCTGCCTCTGCCCTGGCCCTGCCTCCTTCACGCTGTCCTCCCACCTCCAGTGGCCAATCCTTGGCCCTCAGGGCACATCAGGGATGGCCCCAGGGCCCACGGCCTTGTCCTTCCCTTACTCTGCACTCTGTGTAGGTGACAGGCAAAGCAGCACACACGGTTCCTAGGCACACACACAGACATCGGACCCCACCCGGTGCTGGTGCTGGCCCCGCACTGGTGCCGGAATGCAGAGGTGAGGGGCAGACAGACCCTGCTCCTGGGGAGCTCCTGCTGTGGAGGGGGAAGTCCGCCTGCCTTCAGGAAGCCCCAACTGGGGTGTTCTCCCGGGAGCTGGTGCTGGGCTGGAAACAGCCACTGACGTGGGCGTCAAGCGTGTTGGGGATGCCTGGCCGCTGGGCGCCGTGTGGGGGACTGGAGACAGTTAAGCAGGGAGTGGTGCCCAGGCTGCCTCCTCCGTCTGCACCCACACTGCTCCAGGTTCAGTGCCCTGAGGCACTTGCCACCCCTCTGTCTCTCGAGACTTGGCAGCGTGCGGTGTCCCAGTCACGGACCAGTGGAGCGAGGCGTTGTTTCCTGCAAGCCCTGGTGGGCGGGGCCGTGCCGCGTTGCCCCTCCGTCCCAGCAGATGGCAGGTGGGCTGTGTGCCTGGGCGCGCGGTTGACCCCTGTCCACTCCTCAGGGCCGGAAGGAGCCGTACTACATCTCGGAGTTGTTCCGGGCAGCAGACAAGAACAAGGACAATCAGATCTGCTTCGACGAGTTCCTCTACGTCTTGGGCAAGCTGGTGAAGGACTACCACCTGCAGTACCACCGGCAGCTGTGCGCCCACCACTGCGCCCGGCACAGCCTCTATTAGAGGGCGTTCAGGCGGCCTCTTGCCCTCTGGAGCCTGAGCCCAGGAGCAGGCGTGAGCTGGCTGTGGGCAGCTGAATGGAGAACTCTGCTGTGTGTCCCCGAGTGTGTGTACATGTCTGTGGGAAGCACAGCTGTGTGGGAGAGAATAAAGCAATTTCATAAATATTTCTGGGTCTTTATTCATGGTTCTGGGCATTCCCTACAGGTTCAGAGAGAGGCGGTTTGGTCCCTAGCCTGGGGAACATCCATTTCAGGTGGAGGACACAGCCCCTGTATCCAGGGACCCCTCTGTCTGGTGGGGGAGATGCAGCCCTTGCCTCTAGGAGGCCCCTGTCTGAGGGAGGAGACAGCCTGTGCCCTCGGCTTTCAGTCTGATAGGGAAGAGTTTCTTCTCCTGGGGAGATAAGAAAGCCAGGCTTCGCTGGTGATGCTACTGATCACTCACTCCGCGCACCTGATGGGATGTGAGCCCCAAGGGCAGGGGGGAGCACTGGACATGGACCGGTTTCTGATGGTGTTCCCAAGCTGAAGGAGAGTCCCAAAGAATCAGTGTACAAAGGTGGGTCCGGACCCAGTAAGGGACCAGGACTGGGGGAGGAGTCCATTTCAAGGAGAGGAAACAATAGTAGAAATTCATGCTGTTTATCCAGGGGCAACAGAAAGTTTGCTTGGAAATTAGCGTTCATGGGAGGAATAGCATGGAATCAGATTGAATGGGTGGCTTAGGACCAGACTCTGGGAAGTCCTTGAAAGCTGGGCATTGGAATTTGGACTTTATCCTTTAGGTAACAGGATCCAGGGTGGGTGAGGACAGGGAGGGTCCCTGGGTCTGTGTGCCAAACACGGTGCGCCGCGGGGTCCGCTCTGCGCTTTCAGAAACTAGCTGGGGTCACGGAGGACACGTTGACACAGCGGGGCAGGGCTGTGAAGACCAGGTGAATGGCTCTCGCAGAGACAGCGGGGTGGGGGTGGGGGCCGGAGCGGGGCAGGCGCCAGAGAAGGGAGAACTCGAAGCCCAGGCCCCGGTGGCAGGCTGAGGTCCAGGTTTCAGGCGTTGGTGACTGAGGAAAACTTGATGCCGGTGACTGGCTTGGGGATGGCAGGAGCCGGGGCAGGCAGCCGGTCCGCCAGGGAGTGTTGCACACAGGGTTTTGTGCCGGCTGAGTCAGAGACCGAGACAGGGGCAAAGCCGACAATCCAGCCGGGCAGAACCGCAGACACCTGTCATGGGAAGAGTGATGAGGAACTTGGGTGACAGGTGACCCAGGAAGGCTTCCGAGAGGAGAGAAGCGTTGGGGCTGCTGTTTACTAACACCTCATGATGATGGAGGGGGGAGTCGCTCCTGACTCAGGGCTATTTGTGCCTCGAGGATCCAAGTCCTCCTCTGGTCCCTGAGCCCTCCCATCTGACACCTGTCCCTGCCCCTCTCAGTGTCCTTTTGTTCTCCCTCTTCCAGGAGTCTGACACAGAATCCCTAGGGAGCCCACCTTGGTGGGTTGACTTTTCAGAGGCTCTGTCTGGAACCAGTGTCCTCAGCTTATTGCCATAGAAATTATGGATTTTAAATGAATGATGGGAGACCATGGCATTGCTCACTTATGCATGTGACCGGAGGGCCATTTAAGGAACTTGGTCTGGTTCCCTCCCTGCCTGGGTCTGTGTGCCAAACACGGTGCGTGGCCCTGAGGAGCTGAGCCTGGGAGACGTCGTTTCTCACCGGTCAGGCTCCAAAGCGGGGTTTGCCCCTGCTGCTCTCTGGCCGGCCTGCTGTCCCGGCACGCTCACCAGTCCCCACGCTGGCCTTTCAGACTCAGCCAGGCCCTCCCCTGCTCTGGGAGACTTCTGCCTCCATTTCCCTCTGAACCTTCCACTGCGGAGGCACACGTTCTGCTGCGCTGCAGTTGTGTTTTACTGTGTGTCCTCCTCCAAGGCGGGGTCTCAGCGTCTCTGCACCTGTCTGCACAACCTCAGCAGGTGTTTGAGGAAGGAATGCAGGATGGGGGCCTATGGGATTGGAATGGGCCACTTAGATCTGTGCTCCGTCCTGTGGGGCCCCTGATGCATGTAGAGGCATGAAGACAGTCACCTGGGTTACTTGGGCCACTCTTCCTCTAGGCCTAGGGGAAAAATCATCCTGCCTGTCTCCCCTGAGGAGTGTTGGGGTGCACGGGCTTTGAGAACTAAGCAAGACCGCCCAACCTGAGCCCTCCTTTCCTCCCTCCTGCCCCTTCCTGAGGATTTCTCCACCAGCTCTGCCTGCTCTGTCCTCATTTCCTCAGCCTCAGGGCTGGGCCTGGTCAGGGTTGTTGGGACACACACCTGGGGACTGAGCCCTTTCCTGTAAACATGATCAGGTTCCGCTCCCCACAGGTTGCCCCACGTCCATCAAGCTGATGACAGACTCTGCCTTTCCCCCATCACGCTTACCCAATTCCTGACACCTGTCTTCTGCGAGATCAGCTCGGTCTGGCTCCTGCTCTCCCCAAAGCACCCAAGTCTTCCTGCCCAGGGGGAGTGTTTCTGGGGGCAACGTTTGACGATCTCACTGGTTAGCCTGCACACGATGCTGCCAGGAAGTCATCACTCATGACTGCCTTTAGTCTCCTTCAGTGGACCTGAGGAAGAACTTTGAGTAACTCCCCATGCCTCAGTTTTCCCATCTGTCAAATAGAGATAATTGTACTGTCCACTTCACAAGGCGGCTGGGCATATCAAATGCGTCAGTGGATGTAAACACACCTAAATGTAATGGGGTAAGGTGCTGTTATGCCAGGTCATACAGGATGGTGCCTGGTGAATAGTAAGTATGAACTGAGGGCTGATCATTGGTTGAAAACTTGTTACATTGTATGTCAGAAACAGCCAGCCCTATTTTCCTGCTGGAGGCTGATTCACCTTTTGTCAAGGAAGTTAGACTGCATTTGGTTAATGAGTTATACCCTGTTTTCTTCCAAAAATGATTTAAGGTATCTGGGTGTGATAAGAGGAATTTTCACACTGGATAAGGGAAAGCCCAAAAGTTCATCTTGCATTCCTTTTTCCCCTCAATGAGTATTAACTGGGCACCTAGTAGGGTGCTGCGCCCTAGGGGTGTGTAAGTAAATGTGATTTCTTTTCTAAAGGGGCTCTATGTCCCAAAGAAAAGACAGATAATAAACAGGCGAATCGCAGTATAGCAGGGCAGATGCTGTGATGGACAGCGAGAGAATGAACTCTGTATTGGTGGCGGGGGGAGCATCAGGGATGGACTTGGGGCAGGTGGTGCCGGAGCTGGACCAGGAAGGGTGAGGAGGGCGTTACCGGGACAAAGAGGCATTCCAGGCAGGGACAGGAAGTGGATGCTGTCACATCACATCAGGAGTCACCTCAATCATGTGATGCACTGAGTGGTGAGTCTCTGTGGGCCTCGGTTTCCTCAAGTGTACAATGAGAATTATAATAGTACACACCTCCCAGGATTATTGTGAGAATTAAAGGGATTGATGAAAGTAAAACACAAAGTAAAACAGTTGCTGGCACGCGGTAAATATCCAATAAACACTAGCTATGACTTTGCCATGATTTGTCCTGATTATTGATCGTGGTCGCTGCTGTGTGTGTGCCGGGCCCTGTGCTGGCTCCCGAAGGCCCACGGTCGGCCCATGGTCCGGAGAGCGGGGCGCAGGCCGGCCAGGATCAAGGCTCACACTCGGCAGCGTTACTGCGCATGCTCAGGCACCGCTCCAAGCACTGTACACATTTTTTGTGCAAACTTTTATTAAAATATAATACACATTTGGCCGGACGCGGTGGCTCACGCCTATAATCCTAGCACTCTGGGAGGCCAAGGTGGGCGGATTGTTTGAGCTCAGGAGTTCGAGACTAGCCTGAGCAAGAGCAAGACCCCGTCTCTACCAAAAATAGAAAGAAATTAATTGGACAACTAAAAATATATAGAAAAAATTAGCCGGGCATGATGGTGCGTGCCTGTAGTCCCGGCTACCCGGGAGGCTGAGGCAGGAGGATCCCTTGAGCCCAGGAGTTTGAGGTTGCTGTGAGCTAGGCTGATGCCAAGGCACTCTACCCCGGGCAACAGAGGGAGACTCTGTCTCAAAAAAAAAAAAAAAAAAAATAATACACATTAGAAAAAGCCCATAGTATATCAAAAGTTTTGACATTAAACAAAAAAGTAAAAAAGTCCACACATCATAAATATTTTGCATCTGTTATAAATCCTCAGAACAACAACTATGAAGTAGATTTTTTTTAGGTGAAAACATTTAAGAATTAAAAATGTTTTAAAATTATGGTAAAATTCACATAACATAAAATTTGCCATCTTAACCATTTCTAGGTGTACAGTCACTAGTGTTAAGTACATTCACATTGTTGTGCAACCAATCTCCAAAACTCTTTTTATCTTACAAAACTGAAACTCTGTACCCATTAAATAACAACTCCTCATTTATCTCTCCCCCTAGACCCTGGCAACCATCACTCTACTTTCTGTCTCCATGAAGGTATTACTTTAAGAACCTCATATAAATGGAATCATACGCTATTTGTCTTTTTGTGATTGGCTAATTTTACTTAGCATAGTGCCCCCAAAGTTCATCCATGTTGTAGTATCTGCCAGAATTTCCTTACTTTTTTAAGGCTGAATAATATTTCATTGCATGTATACACCACATTTTATTTATCCATTCATCTTTCTTTGGACACTTGGATTGCATCTACCTTCTGGCTGTTGTGAATAACGCTGCTATGAACATGGGTGTACAAACATCTGTTTGAGTCCCTGCTTTCAATTCTTTTGGTTATACACTCAGAAGTGGAATTTCTGGATCATATGGTGATTCTGTTTATTTATTGAGGAACTGCCATACAGTTTTCCACAGCAGTGACACAATTTTATATTCCCACCAACAGTGCGTGAGGCTTCCAATTTCTCTATGTCCTCACCAACATTTGATATTTTCTAGTTTTTTTTTTTTGATAGTAGTCATCCTAATAGATGTGAGGTGGTATCTCATTGTGGTTTTGATTTGTGTGTTCCTAGTGATTGGTGATGGTGAGCATCTTTTCATGTGCTAATTGGCCATCTGTATATCTTCTTTGGAAAAATGTCTGTTGAAGTCCTTTGCTCATTTATTGGTTGGGTTGTTTGGCTATTTTTGTTTTTGAGTTGTAGAAGTTCTATCATATTCTGAATATTAATCCCTTATCAGGTATACAATTTATAAATTTTTTCTTTGTAGCATGAGAAATGGGAAATATATGACAAATTTTCAGAATTGGAAGCCAGTTAATTTGACTGGCATTTTGTTAATGGTGGGGGAAGGATGTGCTCCTCCTAAAATCCTGAAAAATTGGAGCCCTCCTCTTCTCTTCCTGGGCATGAAGCACACTTGGCTTCTCTAGAGAACACCCCACCCACACCCCAGAGTTGGACTCCTCTCTTCAGCCCATGTTCCTGGGGTCCCAGACACAATAATTATCCCAAAGAGGGTGGAAGGCTCCCTGCTGTGTTTATGCAGTGGCTCAGGGCCTTGTGCAGGGCACAGGGACCCTGAGCAGACTTTATCTCCCAGGGCACAGTGCACCCCAGCTTCACAGAGCAGGGGAGCTGTGGAGGGGTGTGGGCAGCAGGGCAGGAACTGATTTAGCCTTTGGTGACCATGTCCCCACAAAGATCCACCCACTCACCCAAAACAACAACAACAACAGAAATTCTCCATATTAACCATT